>CBVK0100688030.1:0-17967 GCA_900067695.1 Picea abies | reverse complement strand
GTTATAATGATCAAAAGTGACACATACCATGATACCTGGACCAATTACCTCATGGAGCAAGAGCCTTCTCCGATACAAGACCAGGCCGATGGTGATGGATGTTGTTGTTGTTGACAAGACAAATCTAATGAAAGAAGAGAAGGATGGGCCATCTAGGGCCATGCTCAGGTCAATCCTACTCTCGGTACTCCATATATAGGACTTGTGGGCCTCGAGACATGATCTCCTAGTTATCCCTAGAAATTGGGGATAACATCTGGCTCCAAATCGGGGACATGTGCTCACCGTAGAGTGCATGAGAACCTCAGCATCTCTAGCATAACCTGCAGACCTGCTCAACTCGATAGGGGCATCAGTAACAAAGATGGGGTGGTATCGCCACCCCGCATATGTATATATATATATATATATATATATATAACAATCAATATTCATGTGTGGAAGCAAACTAACATGAAATGTAAATGGTATAATACACGAAAAATGCCTACTTACCTTTACTTACCTGTGAAGTCAGGTCCCCCCACCTTGGTGGGGTTTAAGGAGGTGCCCGCTGATAGGTAATGGTGTTATAACCCTAAATTGCACCACACATGCTTACCTGGCATCAGGCCAACTCATATCCCTTCCTTGCCAAAGCCATGCTGAATAAACTCTTGAAAATCCTCTTAAATCAAGTGACACGCACCCTAACTCACTACTGCACGCGTTGGAATGCTAGCAGGCCTACTACTGCACACGTTGGAATGTTGGCAAGCCTACTACAGCCCACGTTTACCTAACAAAGCACAAAAACATGAAATTTGCCGACGGGACAAAAAGCTATGGGTCAGTTAACTGAAACTCCCAGCCATGCATGGCCGAGAGTTCATCCAAAACCCTAGCTCCTTCTAGCCTATAAAAGGAGGGGTAGAGGTACTATTTGGAAGAGGAAAAACATAGCAAAGAAACTATGCCCATTCACCAAATCCATTTGTCCCAACCCTTTAGCCTTTCCTCAAGCCTAAGGAGAATTAACGCAAAGCAGTTGGAGGACAAAGAAGAGGAGGAGCCCAGGATCAGGATCAAGGAACGGTGGCCGGTCTCAACATTGATTGTAAGTTGATTCATCTTGAAAATAATGAAGAATACTTTTCTCGTCCCAATGCATGAGTTATATATGATTTATTCGATTTATGCTTAATCTCTAACCCTCGAGTAGAAAAATAGCATGCATGTGTAGTGTTTTGTCTTGATTGCAAGATTGTCTTTGGAAGGAGTAGCGCAAGCAAGCGGACAAAGCGCAATGGAGGATCTACACCAAACATCAGTAAAAGGGTTAGTAGGTTCTTTCCATGCTTGTAAGTGAAAAAGGGGTTTGAGTTTTGGGGTGATAGGTTAAAAGTGATTTCTTTAAGGTCATGATTTGCATGCAATTCTAACCCTAGCTTGCTAGTCTGTAGGGTATTATTTCCCCACAACAGAATTGGCGACTCCACTGGGGACTTACTCTTTAGGGTTTTCCGGATTTTGTTGAAGATTTTTGGGTAGTTCAAAGAATTAGATTTTATGTTTCTTTGTTTGTCTGTTTTCTGTTAGGTCAGAGCTAGCAGGGAACCTGGTTCTTTATACTAGTTTTTCCTTGACTGTGCTTGACGGTGATTATCAGGACACACAGAGGTACACACGGCCTGCAAAAGCCTTGCATGTGTGCAACCCATTCCCTAACCTCTTACAGCCCACGTTTGAACGCTTGTTGTAGAAGTTTTAGTAGTGTGTAGGAGTCAGAGAGCTTAAGAGGTAGTCCCCTCTTCCCTGTCACAATTATACATTCTGAGGGGGCTTTCTAGATCCTGTCTAAGTCTTGTTGGTTCGAAGTCTTGTCTCAGTTTGCTTTATTGCGTGTTGTTATTCTTCGCAATTATTTTTCTTTTCTGTTAAAGAAGAAGCATCCAAGCCTTTAAGAGACCCTAGTTGTTAATATCAGAGGCCTTTTTCAGGTCTGGGCTGCCTGTGTTTAGTTTTGTCTTAGCATTCATACATACACGCGGCCTGTACAAGTGCAACCTATGGGTACCCGCGCCCTGTTATAGCTCAGCACGCATTTGCACGCGTACTGTTTCAGTGACAGTAGCGGGATTGATTGGGTGCTTTTCAATCAGGGTGGGGCAATCATCCCCTCCTGTGGTGAGAAGTGTTCCTCTCAGGAGTTTGATTCTAGGGTGGCACAGTCAGTAGGTTAGGGCCTCATACCCTTAGCCTGTTCTTTCTTAGTTGATTGTTGATAGAAAAGATAAAAAAAAAGAAAAGATTTTGTTTTATGGTTTTTAGACAAGCGTAAGAGTTGGTGCTTTCTTGATTGTTGTTGTGCGTCTTTTCTCTGGTTCTTTGCGATCTGTGCTTTAAGCTAGAATTTTATTTTGTTTTCTTGTTTTTTTGCTTGTCGGCATTTTCCCTTTGTTGCTTCATTTTGCACTTAAATAAAAAAAAAAAAAAAATTATCTCTTTTTCATTTGCTTCTTTGTTTGAAGATTGTGTTGTTGCATCAATAGCTAGGAAGAAGTATTTTTTCATAAGTTTTTGCAATGCATTTAGAAGCATAAGTAGCTCGCATATTGAGTGAAATTCCTTTATGTTTGCTGCATGAAATCTTAGAAAATTTGAAAAGAAAAAGAAATCTTTCTTGGTGAAAAGTTGTTGGTTTTTGCATTTTTTGTAAAAGTTTTTGTTTCCAAACATTTCTTATTCATTTTGCTTTGAGCCTTTACACATCATCAGTTTCACCTTCATACCTTGTGACGTAAAAAAGCCCATAAAAGCAATGCTAATTTAAAATCTATTAGACTCTTTTGTTTGTAGGGTTCATACACTAGCTCAAGACTAGGGCCTTGGAATAGGTTGGAGAGTAAATTCTCCAAGGCCACTCAAAACTAAACATTGGAGTTTGAGATAGGGAGTGTAGAAGTCCAGTTACAAGGAAGTTATCCGGGACCCCCCTCTAACACAGGGGCTAAACACGAGGTTGTGTGAGGAAAGGTAGTGGAGATAACCCCTCCAAAGTTGGACTAAGCGTAGTGGAGAACACATATCGAGGATTTGTTAAGGGATTCCGTCGTTTTCATTTTCCACGGGGCTTCGTGGGTCTCGAATCCGTTCGAGGTCCTCAGTTGTCTTCCGGACCATTTTCTCTCGATACCCTTGACAGGTTTTGGGCTTGATACCCTACTCATTGTGGTCTACCTGACTATCGACTGTACCCGCCTGGTGACTGTTCGCGTGCTGGCAAACTAGTTGCCAATTGTTTTAGGGACATACACAAGTGACTGCGAGGGTATACCATGGTACCTAGGACATACATCGGGCCATGCTTTGCAGAGTATACCTGGAGGATGCTTCCATTTTCGAGTTGCACTTGCACCGGTAAGTTGCTCTAGTGTTGGTTGTTGTAACTGTTCTTCCAACTAGTTTAGTGGTTGCTTGATTTATCTCTTAGGGGATTCTTTTTTAGTGTGTGTTACTGTTTGCACATGTAGAATACCTTAGCATGTCATGGATCTTCTCACACAGTAGAGGATTCAGAGCTCCGTCGTTCACGAAGGCTTCTGGGCCTGCCGCCGGTTATACTGGAGCCACCCCCACCACCATTGAGGCGGAAGCTAGACCAACAAGGGTCTTTTGAAGCAACCGGGTTACAAACCATTGAGCCCGAACAACTCCCAGAGGAATCAATCACCAATCTTGGCTCAGTTGAAACCCCAACCACTGATACTTGGCCATCATTCATTGTACCTATCCAGTTTTACGAACGCCTGTCAGTGCCTCATACAGTTATGGAACCAAACTCTGTTACTTCCTCTGGGAATTATTCCATTCCCACCACCGTTTCTACCACGGGAGAAGAATCTCCTAACTTGTCGTCGTCGGTCCGGGCCACCATGGTATCGACCGCAACTACGTCGCACAGTGGACCGACCCCATCTATCATGGCGGCCACACCTCCCTTCACACCTAGTGCGACAGGCTCTCCATTCTCATACGGTATGCCTAGTTCAGGTACAAGTCCTGCACTCACTTACTCCACTTTACAAACTTTGGGTCTGGGGGCAAAGAGCTCTAACGCTCCTTTGCAAGGTTAACTTGGGGGCATTCCTGTTCCTTTTAATTCTTTTCCTTACACTGGAGGTCATATCTCTCCTTCATCCCCTTCACTTGGTGGTCTGCATCAGCAGTCCGTCGGGCAGCCTGCACACACGAGTTCATTTGGAGTCGGGAGTAAAGGAACACCTGCACAAACTCAGTCGGTAGGTTTGTCACCGTTTGTTTGGAATGAGACGTTTGGTAACAACACGTTCGCATCCACTGCTTTCCCATCTAGGGGCACTCCCATTTTTGGACAGTCTACTCCGGGGCAAGGTACTATTCCTGCGCTGGGGGCACATATACCAGGACCTTGGAACTCAGGACAAGGATCCGTTCCTTCCTCTGGAATGTCGTTCTGGGGTAATTCTTTCCACAGTCAATGGAACCCCGGACAGACTTCTATGCCTCTCCCATCAGGACCGGCATGAGGTAATCCTTCCCAAAGTCCATCAAACACGATGAATGCCCAACATCCTATGCCCTTTATGTGGAATCATCCAATGATGTCTCCATAGATGCAAAACCCTTACACTGGTCAGGGCCATGGTTTCTACCAGAATCTGGGCCAGCAGCCAAACTTTTCCTGGCAACCTGGTGCCAGTCAAACTCCAAGACCCTTTTTCCCAAGCTATCAGCCGCAACCCAAACTACCATTCCTGGCGACGTTACACTTGCCCGATTTGACAAGGTTGTTAAATGATCCTATTTGTCACAATCCACGTTGGCCTCCTATGCTAACTAAGTTGCCTTTGGACATTCCAAAGTTCGAGGCCAAGCCTAACGAAGATCCAGGTGATCACGTGACTACTTTCCACCTTTGGGGTTCATCTAACTCACTGAAAGATGACTCCATCCAGTTGGGATTGTTTCAACGCACTCTTATTGGGAGTGCCATGAAATGGTACATCGAGCTTAATCGCTCACGATATTCTTCTTTTGTCGAACTGGCTATGGCCTTCCTTAACCATTTCCAGTTACCTGTGAGATACGACGCGGGCACAGAGCTTCTTGCCAATTTCGAACAGACGATAGCGGACCATATCTCTGATCATATCTGAGAGTGGAGACGCCGAAAGAGTCTAATCAAAGTACCAGTTCCACCACCATTCCTGCTTGAGTGGTTCCTTAAGTCTTTAGTACCGCAATTATCCAAAGACATTGCAACTTCTGGGGTTTTCTCTGAAGAAGATGCCATCATGAGGGCTCAACAGTTTGAGCTTATCTATTCTTAGTCTGGTTTATTGTACAACATCCTGCTAGATGCACCGCGATCGATACTGGATAAAACTAGACAGAGAGTCGGACCACATGCCGATGGTATTGTTGGTTCGGCACAAACTAAGCCCGCTGAGCAATTAACAAAACAATTGCAACAGTTATCTATACAACACTCAGCAACCAGCCAGACTACTTCTTTGGCTGCTCCTCCTACCCAAACATCGGAAGTACACTCCATGCAGACGACTAACCCAAAGGCCCCCCAGCAGCCTGAAGGGAAGAAGAAACAACGCAAGAAGGGTAAGGGGGATAAAAAACCCACTGATAATGTTGGCGAGTGTACTACGGAAAAACGGAAGGTGAGGTATCTGTGCAACTTGTGTGCGGAAGACCACCCAACTCATCTATGTCCTCAACTTGCGGAGGCCCAAAAGTTTGTCGCACAGCAATAGCAAGCCGTGTTGACTAATCCCTTTCAGCATGGGCAAAATTTAACTCAAGCCTCTACAAGTGCTGAAGGGGGCAGCCAGGAAACCTGCCCTCCTCCAAATAATTCCTCTTCCACGAACGTATATATGGTTAGGGGTGATGCTTTAATAACGACTAGAGCGCACAACTATAGTAAACCAAGCACCTCTGAGAAGGGTAAAGAAGATGAGATCCCATCTCTTCCTCTACAGATTGAGAAGACGTTGGGAGAAATGATGACACGCATTCCAAAGGGTGCATTTAAGAAAGCTTCTCACAATCCAAACGCAAGGGCTACCCAGAATTACTCTATGGTGGAAGATTTATCCCAAACCCCTTGTGCTATGTCCGCTTTGGAGGTCCTCCAAAGTTGTCCTGCTCAGAGGAAAGCCTTGTTGACTGCTTTAGGCTTTACTGAGACTTGTAACCCGGGTACCATGCTAGATACAACTGACTTAAAACCTCGTCTGCCTTACCACGTCACATTTCAGATAGTAGTGGCTCATCCCATGAAAACTTTTACATGGAATATCTTCCGCATGGTGGTCGACGAGGGTGATTCAACTTGCGTTATGTTGTTAGCATGCTGGAAAGCCATTGGTCAGCCCGAGTTGTCTCCATCACCTGCTCTCCTTCCTGCGTTCGACGGTCGTTCATTCCGACCACATGGCATCATTCGTTCTTTCCCTATGCAGTTAGGAGGGAAGACCGTGTGCGTCGAAGTAGAGGTAGTCGATACCCCCCTCGACTACAATCTCTTGTTAGGTCATAGTTGGATTTATGCTATGCAAGCTGTGGTTGCTACAGTTTTCTGAGTCTTGTTGTTTCCACACGAGGGTCGAATAGTGACCATTGATCAATTGTCCTTCTCTAGACCAAACCTAGCTTTGGGGGCATCCACGGTTCCCATGATAGATAATCCTCAAGCCGGTGTTGTTAACGTAGGAGTTCGTTTGTGCCCATCTTTGATGGGTACTTTTGATTACCCACCTCCTCATGGTGATGTCAAGTTTATATCGACTCACCACAAGGCTGAGATTTTTCACGTCTCATCATTCCGCACGACTTACTTTCAGGATCTGTGGATTCTTCCTTCCCCATCAGCCACAATGGATGAGACAGGGCACGCTGGCATGTCCATGCCCTTGTCGGCCCCTGAAGTAGCGTACTCTTTAGTCCAGCAAGCTTTAGCTACTCTTGATCCGACTCCCACACAAGAGATGGATCCACCTCTAGAGCCTTTCTGGGCTCAGGGTTCTCTTGCCAACACCGATTCGTTAGATTTAGTCTTGCCTTCGGATGAAGCAGTAATCGAAGCAATGACTAGTCCAGACAAACCTTGGGAAGATCTTCATCACAGATCATATTTCCTCCTAGAGTTAATCCGAATTGAGGCAGGAGAGTTCACTATCACCATGATGGGAGATCAGCCATGTCCCATTAACCTCTTAGCTACACAGGAAATTTATGCTGAGGGAAATATGGAGACTATCGCTGCCACTATACCTATCAACATCTCCTGAAACCCTGGCGTCATGGAGAATGTCTTTGTCAGAGCAGATTGCTCCTCCAAAGAGGTTCAGATTTACACGGATCTTTTCAAATAATTTCGCGATGTTTTTCCCTGGTCTTATGAGGAAATGCCAGGCATCGATCCAAAAATAGTTGAACATGAAATCACAACATATCCTGATGCTAAGCCTATTCGACAGAAACTTTGTCCAGTCAATCCTAGGAAAGCATGAGCCATCAAGGATGAGGTTGAGAAATTTCTCAAGGTAGGGTTCATTTACCTGATTCATTTGACTCAGTGGGTGTCAAACCCCATGCCGGTCGATAAAAAACAAGGCACGATTCGTGTATGTACCGATTTCCATGACTTGAATAAGGCATGTCCAAAAGATAATTATCCAACCCCATTCATCGATCAGATCATTGATGAATGCGCCGGTTGTGAAGCCTTTTCATTCATGGATGGTTTTTCAGGATATAATCAAATCCAAATCAAACCTGANTCATTCATGGATGGTTTTTCAGGATATAATCAAATCCAAATCAAACCTGAGGACCAACACAAAATGGCATTCATTTGTCTGTGGGGTACATTCGCTTATCGTAAGATGCCTTTTGGTCTCAAGAATGCTGGATCCACTTTTCAGTGGGCCATGTCTTTTGCATTTCACGACCTCAAACATATAGTCGAGGCCTGTCTAGATGATTTAGCATCATGCTATCGCAAGAGAAAGGATCATCCTATGCACCTCTGACTAATATTCAAGCGTTGTCGCTACTTCAGGATTCACTTGAATCCCAACAAGTGCAGCTTTTGCGTCACGTCTGGACGTTTGTTAGGTTTCATCGTTTCAACAACAAGGATCATGGTCGATCCCCTTAAGGTGAAGTCAATAATCCAGTTTCCCCCCCCCCCCTAAGTCAATAATCCAGTTTCCCCCCCCCCCCATGCACAATCTTACAACTTCAAATCCTCAAGGCAAGGCGAACTTCTTACGATGCTTCATCGCCAACTATGTTGAAATCACCAAGGGCTTTATGCGTTTACTGAAGAAAGATGTTCCCTTTTTTGGGGACGAAGCCGCTCAACGCTCTTTCGACGCATTAAAACACGCCCTCACTACTGCACCTCTACTACGGCCACCTAATTATAACAAAGACTTCTTATTATATCTGTCTGCCACAGAGTTAACCATAGGAATGGTTTTAGTTCAGGAGGATGATTCGTTTTTTGAATACGTGATCTATTACCTAAGCTGAGGCCTCGTAGGACCAGAACTTAATTATTCCCATCTCGAAAAACTGGCGTTGGTAGTACTTCATGCTGTCCAATGGTTTCATCACTATGTTCTGTTTCGTACGTTGCCGTCGTGAATCCATTCCAGTACATGTTGACACGACGATTTATCGACAGAAAAATCAGTAGATGGATGGTAATCCTCCAAGAATTTGACTTAGACTTCGTTTCAGCCAAGTCCAAAAAGTCACTGGTCTTCGCAGAACTTATCTCGGAGCTTCCGGTTGAGTCAGGTGACATTGTGCCTGAGGAATCGCCTATCTGGAGGGATATGTTTTTGATTGAATCTTCAAACCCCTGGTACGGAGATATACTGATCTATCTCCAGACTTTGAAGTGCCCCACCTCTGCTTCTCATGACGAGCGTCGGTGAATACGCCATTAGGCTAAGAACTATCTCATACTCAATGATACATTGTATCGGAGAGGTGTAGAATGCATCTTGCGTCGATGTCTCACTCATGAGGAGGCCGTCATAGTGCTCAACGATTTTCATATAGGAGCCTGTGGCGATCACTTGTTTGGGTTGGCAATAGCCCAAAATATTTTACGAGCAGGTTACTTCTGGCCCACACTTATGAAAGATTGTATCGAGTTGGTCAAGAAGTGCCATCCGTGCCAAATCTTCTCACGAAAGATGAGGGCACATCCAGCTCCCATGTTTCATGTCATCACAGTTGGTCCCTTCACTAAATGGGGGATTGATTACACTACATGCAACCCCCTGTCAGCAAGGGGGCACTGCTATATCATCGTAGCTGTCGACTACTTCACTAAGTGGGTTGAAGCTATGCCAATGTTTAAAGATGATGGAGAGACTGCAGCTCTCTTCTTATTTAACCAGATTATAGCACGGTTTGGCGTCCCGAGAGAGATTGTCACTGACCATGGCAGTCACTTTCAGAACCAAATGATGTCCAAGTTAACATCAAAGCTTGGGTTATGGCAAGAACATTCCTCACCTTACTATCCCCAAGCCAATGGGCAAGTGGAAGTTGTTAACAAAACTCTTAAGACGATTCTACAGCGAACTATCAACTCAGCCAAGTCAAATTGGCATTTGATGTTATACTCAGCATTATGGGCTTACCAAACCTCAGTTAAGACTGCAATCGATTTCTCACCTTTCCAACTTGTTTACGGGCTAGAGGCAGTCTTGCCCATAGAATGTCAAATTCCATCTCTGAAATTGGCAGTACAGTTATTGCCAAACACTTCTCCACCTGAAGAATGGTTAGTACACCTTAAGCAGCTTGATGAACAGCGTTGCGATGCGGCCCTAGCCAACAAGGCTCATAAACATAAGGTCAAGTGTCAATATGATAGGTCTGTTCGTCCTCGAGTTTTTTCTGAGGCCGACCTTGTCCTGGTTTATGACCAAGATAAGGACCCCCTAGGGGAAGGAAAGTTTAAACCCATGTGGTTCGGACCCTTAAATTTTAAGGAGGTTTTAAAAAAGGGCACTTATCGTTTGGTCGATTTTGAAGGGAATGCTTTGGAGAAGCCTAGAAATGGGCTCTACCTCAAGAAGTATCACTCATAGAACGGTCACTGTGGGTAACTTTTTGTAACATATGTATATTCTTTGTACTATTACTTTTTTACATTTCTTTTAAAAAAATGTGTTATGGACGTGTCACTGATGTTATCTTTCGTCAATATGGCAGATCTCAAGTGAGTCTGAGGTGTGCGTTGGGTATGCGAACAGGGCTAGTCGACACACGCAGAGGCTTGCCTCTGCAGCTTATGTAATCTTTACACCACAGGGTCAGTTGTTATCTTTCGGAGGTATATGCTTAGGTGACACCACAAATAGTGTCGCCGAGTATAGTGCAGTTATTGAGTTGCTTCGTGACGCATTGTCATTGGGTATCTCTCGTCTCCGGGTCTATCTCAACGCTCAACTAGTTGTGTCGCAGCTAAACAGAGTATACCGGGTGCATGACCCCACTTTACACCAATGATTCCTTAGGTTACGTCTCTTGGAACGCAATTTTGATTGTATTACATATTTTCATGTTCCTGGGAGTCTAAATCAAATCACAGATACTCTAGCTAATCACATTTTAGATTGGCATCTTGCCCACATATAAAAATATCATGAACATAAACATGTAAATACATTTTTGCACACATAATCCATAAGACACAAAAGAGATAAAAACCATATATAAACATCATAAAATCCTCAGAGTACATAGATGGGCGCAAGCGCCTCACAAGTGGGAACTATAACAAGTCATTGGGGCTTATGCCCTCAAAAAATATATACATATCAGTGCTCAAGGCACATAAAATTCTAAAGTCTATTCAGGGCCTATGGGCCCTATTATAATCATATACAGCCTGGCCCAAATGCCTAAACAATCGGACCCATGTCCGAGGTACCCCCACAATATGAGTCTGTAAGGAGGGCGGTAGGTCCTCTATCTCTGCCATGGGAACTGTGCGAGTGAGCGTAGTAAAGTTCCTCTCAATCCGCCTCAGGACCCTCTCGGCCTCTCCCACTGGGAGGTTCCCTACTACTGCTACTCATCCAGCGGCGGTAGCTGCGGCTTCTGGCCATGGGCGATGCTTGTTCCGTGCATAGTCGGCAGGTCGCACGGGTCCCACATCTACATGCAATAAACGTTCACCCATAAAAAACTCTATTATACAAAAACATGATATATATATCAAAAAAGACATAAAAATTACATATGCAAACAAAAAAACTAGATAGGTGGAGACTTACCCATCTCCCATCGCTCCTCACCAGAAGGCACTAGTATCGCTGGATCTCTGGAGAAGTCGATCCCTGCATATGGGTAGTCCTCAATAGCTGGGATATGCCTTGACAGCCAGGCAAAAAAGTCATCATTGAAGGCCTCTACGGTCCTTCCACCACCCTGTCGCGGTAGCAACGCTGGCCATCTTCATATTGTGGGGAAAGTAGCCAGATGTCCTCGTACTGTCAGTCAAGGACTAAAACATGGAACTCTCTCGAAGAAAAACGAACACAGGATGGTCCCAAACCCGAAGTTCTTGTGTGTCCACTGTCTGCAAGCTGTCAACTAACTCGTCATACTCGTTAGTAGTGTGGTACTCCAATCAAAAATTTGTGCATTCATGCACTGGATTGCATAGTTCATCTGTGCGCGCGAAGCCTGATGCACGGCTACGGAGCCGGTAATCCGCCCAATGAGAGATAAAATAGTTTGAAGAGAAAGGCTGGTAATCCTACTAACGGGTACCGAGGAAGTTCTCTGATCGGTCCCAGCCTCACAATACTCCTCTATCAGCTCCGAGACTTTGCTCGACCCCACAGGAAAAGTTTGAAAGTCAACCGGTTCCCCTCTCCTTGAGAGGCCAATCAAAAAGTAAATATCCTCGGTGGTGGGCACCAAGGATTGCCCCTCTATCATGAAAGCCTCTACATCAGGGTGCCAGTAATCAACCAAGGCATTCAGTAGCCTTGGTTGTGCGCGCATAAATGGACACAAAAAGAATTTTACCAAACCGCACTACGTCATCACAGCCATAACGTTTGGATCTGCAGCCACTAACTCATTGGCGGCCTCGTGCTCCCTCTCCCTCCACTGAACATACATCCTATCAACACAAAAAAGAAAAAGGGGGGGGTTAGTACTTGTTTAGATTAATTTTTTCATCACACGGGGGGTACTTGCAGCCTGTCGAGGCGACAGTCGCGAGTACCCGCGGGCAGCTTTGGCTCTGCACGCGGATACCCGTGGGTTGTCCCTGGACAACCCATGTTTTCCTAGGGCCGACCTCTTTGAGGTCGACGCCCACCCCCAAAATCAAATAAAAGCAACAAATAAAGTATTGAATAACAAGACAAGGGAGTTTGTACTTACTTGGTCTAAGCAGAAGTCTGTTTCGTCCACTGTAGCTCCCGGAATCACGATCTTTGGCAAAGGGGGTCTTTTGGCTCCAGAGTCAATTTCCAAATCAGCAATGGTGATAATGAGTTGCCAGCTTCTATTTATAGACTTTTTGGCCTCTTTTTGTCACTTTTTTGGGCCCCTTTATCAGTTTCTTTATACCAAAAACCATTTAGAGTGATCCAGGAGTTATATGGGAGGGATTTGATCAAGTATTGGGACAATTTTTATTGAGTTTCAAAAAATAAAAATAAAAATATTGACGGTCCATAAAAAGAAAAATTCAAAAAAAAAATCAACTTGAGCATATAGGGTAGGATTTCATCCCGACTGTTGCATCTCGTTGCCTTTTGTTCTTATGATATAGGATCGATCCCATCCGGTTGTGGCAAGGAACCATCATATCTGCTCTAGAAGTGTCGCAACTTGGTGGTAGATCTTACCGAAACATGGATGCCCTAGGTAGGTCCTGGTTGCATTATGGTGTCCATGCCGTTTCTAACAACACTGTAGGCTAGGGAGTCTGTATAGTCTTTCCTGAATATGAGTTTGAGCCTCATTTGCATGGGTCTTTTTTCACTCTTTGTCTTACCCTCCAAAATCCCAAAACATAACGGGTCTCCTCTTAAGCCCTTTTCAGACCCTCTAAACATGAAAAGATTGTCGAGCGATCTTGTGATCTTTCATGCTCGTTAAACTGAAATTTGAAGTCACGTCTATCAGGTAGTTTACCCTTTTTTCGGTCCGGATGGTCAACTGTACGAACAAAGGTATACTCTATTGAATTCCAATTCTTTAGAAGAGTATCCTCACCTTTTTCGGGCCTGAGGGACTAAATTTACGAAAAAGAAACCCCCCCAGAGTCCATAGTTAATCTCTTTTCAGACTCCCTAAAATTGAAAACATTGTCGAGTGACCTTATTCTTTCACACTCGTTAAAATGATCCAGAAGAACATTCCTGACGAAGTCCATAGTTAAGATTTTTTCAGACTCCTTAAAATTGAAAAAATAGCCGAGTGATCTTGTCCTTGTCACACTCGTTAAAATGGTTTTGAATTGACGTCTAATCGGTGCTAGTTTACCCCTTTTTCGAACCGACTAGACTATTGTCGAAAAAGGTACCCTAATGGAGTTGCCTTTTATGCTTTTTCAGACTCTCTAAATATGAAAAATCACCGAGCTTACCTTCTCTGGGCTCATTAAACTTACATTGAAGGATGTTACCATTGTGTGTTCTATCAATCGCATTTGCATCCTTTACCCATCAGCCTAGTAATAGTTTGCCTTTGCGTCTTAACACCTTTGGCCACTGGAGGATTTTTCCCGAGTATAATTTCCCTAGAACATCAGTCTTGTCCTTGTGCCTTGAGCTTGTATGTTTGTTGTACTCGTTCCTCCATTGTAACGTAATACTCCTTTATTCTTTTTCAAAATCATCAAAAAGAACAAAAAAAATCAAATATACCCCAAAAAGAGGATGGGAAAAGTATTTTCTTTATTGGCAACATCATGAGTCGCCCTTGGATAAAGCACATCTTTCCATTTGATTCATCATACTATGAGATGTAGTACGACCTTAGGAAGATTTTCTTGTTATATAGAGTTGTGTCCTCCACCGTTTGGTTACTCTTCCAAACATATGGAGAGTTTACGTTGCCTCCTGCTTCGTAGACTTATGATTAATAGATATGTTGCCTGAGTCTTATCACTTGTCGTGTTATTATCCAAGGGAAGTTTGTCACTAAGCTTGAGTCGGCCCCTCTACAATATGTCTCTTTTCCGCATACTTGGCCATCCTAAACGTCCAATCAAGTCTTTGTTCTAAATCACTGAAGCCTTCAGTCCGATCATCAAGATTATCAAGTCCATAACCGACGAGCCGTCGAAGACCTCTGGGTAGTGCAGTCGTACACTCGTATTACACTCCTACCCGAGTTTTAGAAGATTTTGAAGTTGTTTCTCAAGCTCTGAAGTACAACCATCAGGCTGAATCAGCTTCTAGGAGATGGATACTTTATATGTATATCTTTCTGATTTCAAGATGTAGCTCCGCTGTGTATTTTTCGTGGCTACTCTTCATAGTTGTTTGACATGGATCTACAGTGTATTTGATTGGTAGCCATGGTTCTATTTTATCTCGAGCATGGGTATGCTCGCCTCGGTGAGACATTTGATATTTTTTGCAGACGGTACCTCCTGATTCCTGATTCCTGGGCTCACTCATTCAGCATATCAGTACAGATTGGTAAAGAATTGGTAATGTATTTCGGCCATCAGATGCTCTTCTAAACTCACACGTTAGGGGACATCTGTTATAACCCTAAATTGCACCACACATGCTTACCTGACATCAGGACAACTCATATCCCTTCCTTGCCAAAGCCATGCTGAATAAACTCTTGAAAATCCTCTTAAATCAAGTGACACGTGGCCTAACTCACTACTGCACGCATTGGAACGCTGGCAGGCCTACTACTGCACATGTTGGAATGTTGGCAAGCCTACTACAACCCACGTTTACCTAACAAAGCACAAAAACAGGAAAGTTGTCGACGGGACAAAAAGCTATGGGTCAGTTAACTGAAACTCCCAGCCATGCATGGCCGAGAGTTCGTCCAAAACCCTAGCTCCTTCTAGCCTATAAAAGAAGGGGTAGAGGTACTATTTGGAAGAGGGAAAACATAGCAAAGAAACTCTGCCCATTTTCCAAATCCATTTTTCCCAACCCTTTAGCCTTTCCTCAATCCTAAGGAGAATTAACGCAAAGTAGTTGGAGGACAAAGAAGAGGAGGAGCCCAGGATCAGGATCAAGGAACGGTGGCCGGTCTCAACATTGATTGTAAGTTGACTCATATTGAAAATAATAAAAAATACTTTTCCCGTCCCAATGCATGAGTTATATATGATTTATTCGATTTATTCTTAATCTCTAACCCTCAAGTAGAAAAATAGCATGCATGTGTAGTGTTTTGTCTTGATTACAGGATTGTCTTTGGAAGGAGTAGCGCAAGCAAGCGGACAAAGCGCAACGGAGGATCTACACCAAACATCAGTAAAAAGGTTAGTAGGTTCTTTCCATGCTTGTATGTGAAAAAGGGGTTTGAGTTCTGGGGTGATAGGTTAAAAGTGATTTCTTTAAGGTCATGATCTGCATGCAAGTCTAACCCTAGCTTGCTAGTCCATAGGGTATTATTTCCCCACAACAAATGGGCACCTTCTTCCTTCCAAAGTGGACAAGTAGTATGAATTATCAACTGATTCCATTCCAACTTTGAAGGGTCTAAGCCACGACTATGTGCTTCCTTTTAGGTTAGTTAGCTCTCTTTTTTAGTATCCCACATCCATACCATATCTCCCTCCTTATACTTTATGACTTTGTATTTGGTTGTTCCCTGGACAACCCTGGTGTATTGTACTGAGGGAGGTGGGTGGGCTTCTTCTATAAATACTTTTTGTTGGGACAGGCAAATTTGTACATCATCTTCATTTTTCTTTAATATCTTTATCGTCCCAACTTCTTTGTTCTTGAATTCATCTAGGATTTGTTGGTATTCTTCTTTCTTGGGCCATTCGATCTGATCAAAGTCTTCTTCTGTTGCAAAGGGCATGTCTTCTGGAGAATATTTATGAAGAGTTTGTATCAAATCGTTCTGTGTTTTGTCATTATTTACGGAATGAACAATATCTTGCACATGGTTCCCAGTTATTGGCACATTAAGTAGACGTCCCACTATTCCATCTTTCAAAGGTAATCGCAAAAAGGTGAGGTCCATCTCAAGGGAACCGCCTATCATTGTGCCAAACTTCCTAGATAATAACATTCCCCACACGTTTGGGACATCAACCACCACAATGTTAATGTGAACTGTCTTTTCTAGATACTCCTTCAGGCGTGCCTCAACATTTTCAACCACCCCATGTGTGGGTATTGCTTTGGATTCGAAACCACACACATTCCTATAAGGCCTAGTGACATTCAAACCCACTTGTTGCATTACTTTAAGCGACATCATGTTGGCACCAGCACCTGTATCTAGCATGCAATTATTTAGATTTTTGTTGTTCATTGTCAAATTCATGAAGAAAGGAGGGTTCTCACCATATTGGACCCTGAAATAATCATCTTGTAACATAATAGGGAGACGTTATCCCCTTTTTAGGGAAAATGTAACACAAAATGACAGAACGTTGGCCCTCTTTAGGCCTCCCAATCATGCCACACATGCCAGTTGCCCTATCAAACTGTCACACGCTCAAGGTGACATCAATGGCTCCTAGGTGGTGTCCTGGGCCTTCAAAGGGAAACGTTCTACTGGAAGTGGGTCAACCCCCTTAGGCTAGGCTCAGCGAAAGTGTCCCTGATGGAATGTCCTTCTTCTTCTCAGGTGTAAAATCTCAATCAAGCACTGTCCTGTCTCTACCCCTGATGGGGTATAAGACACCATCTGATGGGCTCTTCAGCCCCATGGAGGTCTGAACTAATCATCTCCCCATGTGTACGGTCCACGTGGTACCTGTCCGTCAGGCATGGTCCTGCACATCAAAAACTCTACCCTCCATGGGCTCATTAGTCATCGGGATCATAGCAATGTTAATCATGTCTCATCATTAATACTATCATACATATGCATAAAAACCCTGATATATTATCCAATAGCTCAAAGATATTACAAAGACCTACAATACAAGGCTGAAGAAAAAGACAAGACACCCTATTGGGCTAGTATCCATAAGGAAAGGAAAGTCTCCAAGGGTTATCATCCAAGCCATGTAGAACGAGGTGATATGGATAAGGGATGTCCAGACATACCAGTAGAGTGAAATACAGGGATGCATGATATTACCTATGGGTGCCTTTGTAGAAGGTGAGATGTACCCGTCATGGATGCAATTTTTTCCAAGCCCTTTCTTGCCTTTATTCTTTCTTTTCTTTATTTTATTTTCCCTTTTTTATTTCAAGGACTAACTAGAGGACACTGCCTTGGCGTGGTGACCAGAGCTGACAGTGTTACCCACAAGCACTTTCACAGAGATGGTAAGGTTGGCTTGTGATGAGACCCCCTTTCCCTTGGCCATGCAACCAAAGGTCACTGCCCTGGCGTGGTAACCAGATAGTGGCAATGTCATGCTTTTAGGTACCCATGAACATAATATGCTGGCTCATGATGAGACCCCCTATCCTCTTGGCTAGGTCTTGTTTTTGTTATTTTTCTTCAGGTCCCTCTTGTTTCTTGTTGAGAGGCTTTTTATTGCCTTCTCAGGGATCCCTGGGAGAGGCATATCGAGGTTTCATTTTTATGGATTTTATATTTTACCAGCTGCTTTTACCTTCTGGGCCTTTAGCCCCTTCTTCCCACGAGATAAGGTGCAACCCTACCAACAGATCATCCTAATGCCCAGACTAGGGGAATGGGATAGATGAGTGGGAGATAAGATGAAAAAATGATGATATGATGGGAGCGGACGAT
>CBVK0100688028.1:0-15701 GCA_900067695.1 Picea abies | reverse complement strand
GTGACCCATCTTTGTGTCATCCTTTAATTGTTGTAATACAGAGTTTCCATTTAATTATAATTAAATTTTAAGAACAGGGCGTGCAAAGTGAGTATGGGATTGTGAGAGGATTTGTAATGTGTGAAAAAGTGAGAGAATGACGGGTAAATTAATGGGTATTGTTCATAAAACAAATTAAGTAATCAATAATCATAACTCTGTATTAAAATCAATCCAAAAAGCACCAACATTCATTGTTTCTCAACTGTATACCAAACTACTTGTTATTCCCATAATTAAATTTCTCAGAATCCCTTAATTCATAACAGTCTGTGCGATTATAACTCACAACAAAAATCTTTCCATTCAACAATCTTGTTTAACAAAGCATTGATCCCTTCATTTCTTTCTTTTTCTTCCTCTTTTAAAAATAATCAAAAAAAATGCACAATAATATGTTCGACATATATCCCTGATAGTTCATAATACATCACGATAAAAATCAACATTCATTGTTTAATAATCAAGCCCAATTAAAATATACACAGGTCACTTTTTAAAACACGAACAGACTTCAAAGCATTCCCGATTATACACAGCCTTCATCATATCAATCACAAAACCTTGAAATGAAACAACAGTCGACCAAAACAATAAACCTCGAGCCTTTTCTCTGTGGGTATAACTTCCTTTTAAAACCATTGTGAATATATATGATGATCCAATCATATATATATGAAGCAAACATAACCAATTACACAGGCATCATTTTTAAAACTGGCCATAAACTTGATCAGGCCTAGCAGGAACCACACAAGTGTCTCCATAAGCAATCAAGACCATGCTGGTAAAAACACAGTGAGTGAAACCATAATTGTTGTATCATTTTCGTCACCTAAATAAGCAAAAGAAGGACACTTACAAGTCTAGTTGGGTTAGCGAGACAGGACAGAAATGAGTGCAAGAGTTAGAAACATCAAGCACAATAAGGAAATAAACAACTAATCTAATAACAATTAAAGAAATTAAACTAATGTCAATAAGGGAAATAGAAAAAAAGAAAGATCGATATTCATGCCACCAATGGATAGATTGTATGTGGGCAAACACCAAAGAGAAAGGGAGACTTATGGGTCCCCTCTTCCTCCAAGGGAGGGCTCTTGAACCCCCACTGATTGAGCTCTTCTTACAAATAACAAACTAAAAGGAAATGGTGAAGAAATCCAAAATTCATTCACTCAAGAGGTGATGTGAATGGCCCAATGAAATGATGCTTATATGCTCCAATGAGGAAAGAGATTTCTTGCAAAAGAATAGAGGCAGCATACCAATACAAATAGATTCTTGAAAATGTAGTGCACCCATGGCCTCTTTTTATAGCAAAGCTTTGAGGCATTATCCAACTGGTCTTGAGTGTGAACAAGGGGCCCTTTAGGACACTTTTAGGTATTTGAACATCTCCCCACTTGGATTCAGCTCGGATTTGGGGTTCAAATTGACTTGGGAGCTGAACCAAAAATGGGTGGGAGGTCGACCAGAATCATTAATGCATCGTTTTGAAGTGTGTGAGGCTTTTTGCATCCACGGTCGTGCATATGCGTTTTTCCGACGTTTTCGACTGGCAAACGTGTGCGCGCTTCCTTTGCATTCTGAGGGCATGCTGATTTTATAACCAATTGTATAGTTTATGCCTTTTGAAAAAGAATTTTTTATGCCATGAGTGAACTAATAGGTATTTGGAGATGTTGGATTCCTGTAACCATTTGCGGACGAAATTTCAGTGATAACAATAATGAAATAAGACATCTCTCGACTATATGCAAGTTCTTGTTCCCATTTTTATTTGTTAAACCAATTTTATCATAGAAGGACGAGACAGAGACTCGACGAAAAACCTCCATAACCATTCCACTGATAAACCAATATTTGACAACCCAAAAGGTGCCCGAAGGAAGCAAAGACAATTGGAATCTAAATCGGACTCTGTCAAAAACAAATGCAAGGAGACAACAAGAGCGCGTTCATATTCTAAGACTTCTATCAACCATAGGTAAAAATACCTTTCGAGAAAGACACAGCGGTGAGCCACAGTCTTACTTATTGCTCCAAGTCTTAGACGGGACCAATGATCAACACCTGATCAGAGAAAAGGCAGGAAGAGTAAAATAACCCAGTGCACATGGTGCATTTAACACTTGCAGAGGAGAGGCGAAGTTTAATTGAACAGTGGCAGTTATTAAAAGAAAACACAGAGATATAACGTCTCTATCCAATTACTCAAGAGTCAAACAACCTAACAGCAACACCAGCGAGGATGCACACATCTTTTTGACATAACACCGAGATACAACTTGTATCAATCCACAGCCATACATGTATATAATAATGTTAGGGCCACCCAAAATTGGATCTTGGGATACTTCAGTGAAAAGACAGTAAGAACGGGCCAACAACCATGACTCAGGGTTTGAAGAAATAACACAACAACTATTGGAAATCCCTCTGCGACTGGATAAGGGTTACAATCATGATTGTGGGGGAACGAAATAACCGATGGTAATACACAGAACGAAACCCTCCATCATCAACCCAGAGCGATACGTACCACCATTAACTTATTATTCCACAAAGACCCATCATGATACTAAACTAACCGAGCAACCAGTCAATACGCAACTTAAAATACCAATGTTTTTTGCTTGCAATCCCAAACATTTTACAGTCATCACAGAGAGCTATAACACACATATAAACAGTCGAAAATCTCAAAAACACATAGAATCCAAGCATCATTGAGCCATCATTTGTTCATACAACAGAGAATACCTCATGGATGGAGAGAAAAAGAATCATACCTGTGGCAAAATGCTTAAATGACGAGTTGGTCGTCTTCCTTCCAAGAGCCTGAAAATGCGGAGCTTCACAACCAACAAATCGAAAAATGAAACAAAGGAACAATGCTAGGGTGACAACCAATAGGGGGAGTATGGAGTGACGTGCAGTAAATACACATCGCTTCCATTACCTGGCCTATTCAATTCTAAGTACGAGACATCCCAACAAGCATTACATTCACCAATCAATTAAACCATGTATTCAATGCCAAATCATTGTGAAATCTACAACGATATATATTGCATAGTGCGCCACCCAATATCATTTACACGTTAACTCTTGTCATAACTCCATGCCATAACACATATTGAATTTCTATATGTGCCCCATTCAAATCTAATGAAATTTGCATAGCCCACTAACCAACAATAGCATAATAGTTAGGACTAACACTAATATCTTTTAACTTTTCCATTCGAACTTGCATATAATCCTTTATCATAGCTCAAACATATAACTTCTTTCCCTTTAGGATTTTTTTCAAAGGTTTTTTTCTTTGTTTTGATTATGATACCACTAAAATATCTCTGGCATATATGTGGCTAGGTAATCGATCACAAGGATTAGTGACAAGGAAAAATCATAGCAACTGTAAATAGCATGCTCCTCATAATCATAACATTGTTTTGTATCGCAAAAGTATTCCACAAAAATGCATCATCCACCTGTTATCATGTCAAACGATACCAAGACCGCATCGTCAAAAATGTAGCACTGTGTAGGAAGCATCAAAAATAGCAACAAAACATGTATAATATGTCTATCCTTGCGCCTCTATTCTACAAGGGGGTCCCACCTACTAGTATTATATTATTAGCATAGTTTAAATAAAAGGGATTTAGCAATACTTTGCAAGCAGAATTCATCGTTATGATTTGAATCGTCAATAGTGAGGAAGTCTAGTGTGTTACCTGCACAACAAAAGGTCATCATAAGAATGAGTGTCCATCTTTTCAGTGGTATTTGGCTACAATATCCCCAAATCCCCTAGCCACTGGAGGAAGGGTATGGTGTGAGATATGTAAGACAATGGGTCATCATCTGACTGCTTTCCCATTGATGCAGAAATACTAGAGCACTACTAGAAATCTATATTGTAACTTGTGTAAGTCTATGGGACATGAAGAAAAGGATTGTCGAGAACTGGATTGGATGAGAGAGCGCAATGCAGATGAATACAGAGTTCAAGGTGAAGAAGGACCAGAAGGAGGAGTATCATAGTATAACACTCCGAGAGGTTATAATCAAGGAGGAAAAGGAGGCATCAGAGGTCACGGAAGAGGAGGATTCGACAGAGGAAGAGGACCAATTATATGTTATAAATATAATCATCCTGGGCATTTAACGCGAGACTATATGAATCCATGCACGACATGTACTTATTGTGGACAGTTGGACCATGCGATGAAATATTATCTGCAATTGATTGTGAAGTGGCAGGAGAAAAGAAACTAGAATGTGCAAATGATAGCAGTAGAAGAGCGCGATGATAAACTGAGGATAGTAGCAGGTACGCGCGAAGGAGTAAGAACAGGAGTTGATGCGATAGATCAAGGAATTCAGACTGGCAAGTGGATCAGGAAAGTAGCAAAACCTCCTCCATTGTTCGATCCTAGAAAAGAGAAAGAGACCTACAAGCAAGCAAGGAAATAATTGGTAGGATCATAATGGATAGCATCGACTTCGACCATGCCACCTTTGTATGAGAGGCCACCTGTGTATGACATGCCTCCAATATATGACCACACAAATACAGAAACGAAAGTTGAGAAGATAAGCACTTTGAAAAGTTTCTTAAAAATTTGTTTAGAGCTAATGAAGGATGTAACTGCAGTAAGCATGTTGTGTGGGATGATCGACCATTGTGCGCAAGATAGAGAAGAAGTTGTCACACAATGAGCAGTTAACCAGGTACATCGCAAGAAGAGAATGAATAGGGAGTTCTGAATTAGTGCGCAGATAGGAGGGTGTTATATGAACAATATCATTTTATATATGGGGTATGATGTAAATGATATTCTATAGTAAACATGGGAGATGATGGGTAAGTCGAAGTTGATATGGTCACCTATTCATTTAATATTAGCGAACTAGCATAATATTGTGTCAATAGGAAAACTAACATGAGTGAATGTGAGCATTGATGGAGTGCACAGTATGGTAGACTTTGAAGTAATTGAGATAGAAAATGAAAGAAAACCTTATCTACCATTGCTAGGAATTGATTGGGCGTTTGATAACTAGATTATCATTGATTTAAAGATGAGGCATATGGTCTTTGAAGTAGGAGATTTGAAAGTTACTGCATCATTGGATCCAACAGAAGGAAGAAGGTATGTGGACCAACAAGGGGAAAATAAATAGATAACCTTTATAATATGACTACACAGATGGATGATTACATTAATCCTATGGTTGATCGTGCACTTAGTTGGAGAAGTATTAGCTCTTGCACATCAGATTCAAAAGAATCTCTAGAGCATTGGCAGCATAGATTGCATGAAGTATCCACCAGGAGATGTGCTTGGATCACCCGTTCATTACGCTATATTGGAACTAAGGTATGTGATCCCCCAAAATATGATGGCATAAAAAGATGTGGATCCTTTTGTCAAAGAATTTGAATTGCAGATACCAGATCAATAGTGATTATTGGCTTTAGATGTCGCGTTGAAAGCGACCCCGGTAAGATGGTGGGCTACGCATAAGGAGAAAATAGACAATTGGCAGCAATGCAGAAGACTATTACGGGTCATGTTTGGATCCAAATATATTGTGCAAAAGCATACAGGGTTGATTTTTCCATCATAGCATGTTATATAGTTCATAGCGACATGGAGATCAGTACCAAAGAAAGAATGTATGCACTTGTTTGTACATACCCTGGATATGATCCCAAAGAACTGGTGCTTAGAACTGGAACAGAAGATTGGGAAGAGTTAACTCGGAACTTTAGGATAAATTTTAGTTTTGAATATGATGCCCTGTCAGTAGACACAGCTTTGTGAATTATGAAGGACAATATTTTTACATCGGAAGAATCGATAGAACTAGTACCCGTATGTAGTGCGCACATATCTTTTACAATTGTTCGAGAAGTTTTGGGATGCTACAACATTGTAGAAGAAGATGAGAATGAAGACCCAAGAAACATGTAAATACCAAAGACTGAAGGAGAGAATGCAGTAGATGGTCCTGAGCTTGAATATGTTGTATATGCAAAGCCATTAAGAACGCGTAAAGTGAATATTGGTACAGAGGAAAATCCCAAGTTTGTGAACATTGGAGACTATTGGAATGAAGAAACAGTTGAGAAGATTGTATATTTATTGCGTGAATACCAGGATATGTTTCCGACTACATTTTTAGATATGGAAGGGATTGTTGGGGAGATAGGAGAGATGAAGATTCCTTTGAAGCCATATGCCAAGCCTCTGATGCATACCATACATATTGAACCCAGTGTATAAGAAGAAGGTGAAAGTAGAGATAGACAGGATGTTGGAAGCAAGAATTATTGAACCTATCGCAGAGTCAAAGTGGATTAGTCCGATGGTAGTTCAAGACAAGAAGACAGGTGGAATCAGAATCTGAGTGTATATGAGAAAATTAAATGATGCTTGTTTACATGACTCGTTTCCTACCTTGTTTGGAGAATGTAGGAGGTTAGGAAGCATACTCATTCATTGATGGATTATTTGGATATCATCATATCAATATTGCACGGAAAGATAGTGTTGATTATTGCAGCTATGTAAGACATTCTCCAGCTTACAAACCTGAGAGATGTGGATCATTGCAGCTATGTGAGACATTCTCCAGCTTACAAACCTTAGAGAAAATCCCATGAGAAGGGTGTGTGGTTCCTATCTGAGACAGAGCTGGAACGTAGAGATGACCTCCTCCATACAGATATTTGAGAAGAACTCTAGATTAACACAATGAGAAAAGTGATCTACAAAGTTGGACGTGCTTGTGGCTAAGCATAAAGTGAACGTGTGAAATCCCAAAGTGTTGGGTGCATCGTCATGAGAACAGAAATGAAGATGATGTATTAGCCTCCTTTGAGAAGAAGAGTTGACGAGAAACTCCAGATGATTCTCCTGTGTAATGCAGTGGGAAAGAAGATCTATTGAGTGGACGTACATGTAGACAAGAACAGGTGAACGTGATCCTAGTGGTCGAACACTAGTGAAGAAGTGGTTCTTCTGTGTAATGCAGTGAGCCAGAGATATGGGTATCCATATGGGTATCCAAATGAAGTGCATTTTTTGTGCACCATTTGGAATTTTGTAAGGTCGTGTAGTGTGTAAACAAGGATTGTTGGTTGATCTTGCGAATATTGTTGTGGTTGTTGATTTTCCACCGCCTACTTCATTGCAGTCATTAAGAGCAACATCCATCCATACATGGTATTACATGAAGTTCATTAGAGGAGACGCACAGATCACAGACTCATTGGAAAAGTTGTTGAAGAAAGAGGTAAAATTCCAATGGAATAAGGAATGTCAACAGAGTTGGGATAATTTTAAGTATAAATTGGTCACCACGCAAGGCATAGTGAAGAAGGTAGTGGAAGAGAATGCAAATAAGTTGAAGACCCACATTACTGCATATACAGCAGAGGGAATCTTGCAGCAGGAAACACAGGTAAAGGAAAAGTTCATGGTTGCAAGAGAAACGTTCCAGAAGTTGATTGCGACATGGAAGAAGGCATGAAGTGGCTCGGGATGAGTCACAAGTGAGTGTTGGGGACCTGTTTGAGCAGGACATTTTGGGACCAATTTTGGAAATCGCACAGGATCAAACTGTGCGACAAGTCGGATAATGAGCAGCATGAACGGAAGAGAAGAAGGCAGTTAGCGCATTCTCAGGAACAGCGCGCGCAAAAGAAGGAAGTTAGTTAGAAGTCATTAAGTATTTTGGTCCATTTTTTAACAGGATAAGACCTATGGTAAAAGTATAAATATGTAAAGGGTTTTTGGGGTAAAGTATGCTTGAATGAGTATGAGTTGAGAGCTAAGTGTGCACTGTATGCGTGAATGGCAAGGGAATTTTGGGTAGAACTAAATTATCATGTATGAACGTAGTGTGCACATTTTGTAAGAGATGATGTTGAATAATAATATAATAAGCCTATCGTTATGAACGTAGCCCAGTTTCGGGTGAAGCACGTTAAATATGGTGTTCTTGTGCTTTGTTGTGATGTGTTTGTTTATTTTTTTGGTTATTGCGCGCACTTAATGAATGTTTGGCTAATGTAAGCATGTTATCTATTATAATGATTTCACACACAGTATAAGGTATAATAAATGAATGTTAAGTAGATTGGTAATACTTAAATCCTCACATCCCTTCATGACTGCAAAAACTAGGTTCCTGCAGTCCCCATAGATACATCGAGTGAGACTTCATCTGCTTGCGGGTGATGTCGAAAGGGTCGGTATCTTTAGGGTTTTGTTGGTGAATTAATGTTGAACCTCAGGTCTTCCCAGTGCGCACCAACACCATCCATATCATCCATGGACACCAACTGGGTATCCTCCTGGATATAATATGTCTAAAGTCTATCAAAGTCTGGTAACTTGTCTTCTGCACAGATCCCCTGCACAAATGGTTCCCAAGACCTGGGAAGACATTTCAACGCTATATTCACCAACTCGGCATCCTGCATTGTCTCACCAATAGATGCAAATCGATCTTGGATCTGAGTGATCTTCATAAAGTAGTTGAAAATTGTGTCCTCACTGGTCATCCTAACAATTTGAAGTTGGTTTTTCAAATGTAGCATCATGTCGGTATTTTTGTTTTGGTATAGACCCACCAAAGAATCATACATCTCCTTAGCAAATGTATTCTCAATAATGTGAGGAATCAAGTGATCCTTCAAGAATTCTAACAACACTTGCTTGGCCTTCACTTCTTTCTTCTTATGTTTAGTCAATTCCTTCGGATCAATAGGTTCTGCAACCACACTCTCAACATACTCCTTGAGGTCATTTTCCTCCAACAAAAGAAGAACTCTTTCCTTCCAACCCTGGAAGTTGGTTTCCCCTTCCAACATGTCCTCAAGCTTTAATGTGTTCACCATTTTGACCTACCTAGAACAAGAACAACACTCTTCCAATGTTGTAGCCAACAATGTGTCTCAAGATGATCCCCTTCACTTCAAACCCCAATCTCTAATACCATGTCAATTTTCACATGCAACTCTATGTGACTTATTTTCAAATCTGAAAATTGCTTCCTAGTGAACTAACAGTAAAGCCCTAGCTGTTATCACTGAACAATTTTACACTGAAAATTATACACCAAGGCAAAGGTTATACACCACGCAAAGTTTTCACTCTACACAAGGTGTTTTAAGTTGGATTGTTGAATGGGGTCCTTCAACCTCATCCAACGACCCAAGTTAAAACACACCTCCTTGTGTGTTTTAACTTGGGCCATTGTGTAATGTCCCCATTTTTTAATATTACTATGTTACAGAGTGGGATGTCTGCCAGAGTAGCCAAGTGAGGGTAATAGTGAGTTCATGAGATATTGAGAGGTTTTATTGGGCCCAACTTGCATCGTCCATTATATTTCATCATCAGGATCCATTCTGCACAATGTTTCTTTGGTTTTGTTGCATTCCGACGATTTTCGTAATTTTAAGTTATTATGAAGCATATTTTAATTAAATTCACTAAGGAGGTCATTTTGGGCATAATACTTGGAGAAACCTCTTAGTGTAATAGCTCATCGAAATCGTGAGGAAAAGAACTATAGGATAAGATGATCAAAAGTGACTTTAAGTGGCCGAAGAATCCATAGGGACGAATAAATCACTTTTTAGAGGTTAAAAGGTTAATTAATTAATAAAGTGATTTAATTAAGGAATATTAAAAATAAAGTAATCTTGCTAGAGAGTCCATGATACTTGGAGGTTTTGAGGGTTTTCACTGAACAAACCCTAGAGATCACCTCAGTGGTGAAAGATTTCACCTTTCCTGATCCAAAGTTTGGCCAAGGAGGTGAAAGATTCCTCCCTCACCATTCTAGCTTAGGTTCTATTCAGTTCAGAGGTACTTCAACCATCAATTTGGCGGGGACGCACCAATGAAGGATTTATGCAAGTTGGGACGCACTTGTTGAGGAGAACAGGTTCGATTTGCTTAGAGGTGGCTAGATCTTCAGTAGATCTCATTCCAAGATTGTTTCCCATCACCCCAGAGCCTATTTGCATCAGTATTTGAGGGTATTATTCAGCCCATTCATTCTATGTTCCAATGGGGTGCATTTCTCTTGAGGAGGGTGCACTGTTCATAGGGGATCTTGTGTTTTGGAGGGGAAGATCTTTCCCAACAACTCGGAGATTCAGCATAGGGGTTTCCTATCCCCCGATCTACTTTTTGGCAATTGGTTTCAGTGGATTAGAGGCCATATCCTTGGAGGCCAAATTCTTGGTTTGCTACAGCCATTGAGAGCACACTTTGCAAAAAGACATCTCCAGTAGCCAGAGTAAAGCTTGGATCTCAAAGATATCTTGTATTCAGCTTGTAGGGCTCTTAGGAGATCATCTCTTCATCATTCCACTCTATTTTGGAGGCATTATCAGCCACTTGCATCATTCTTCTATGTATATTCCAGATCTACTCCATTTTGTATGAGGACAACTATTATGATAAATAAAACTCGGATCTGAGGTAGTTGTGGCAATTTCTTGTGTTACTCCTATTGCATCTTATTGAGTACATGTCAGTGCTATATTGCTATCATTTACTTGTTGCAAACACAATTAAAATTATCACCATAAACCCCAACGCAACTCAAGAAGACTAAAATCAGCAAGTGTTTGACAAAATACCACAACCAGAAACAATAAATTTTAACATGTTCAAAGCAAATCTGTTTGGGAACATTACACATTGGATGACGTTGCACGACCTCATTCAACGATCCAAGTTAAAACACCTTGCATAGAGTGAAAACTATGTCTGGTGTATAACCTTTGCCTTGGCAACCTCATCCAATGGTCCAAGTTAAAAATGTCTCGGGCAGAGTACTAACTCTCCGTGGTGGC
The DNA here is from genome assembly GCA_900067695.1 of Picea abies. NCBI lineage: Eukaryota > Viridiplantae > Streptophyta > Pinopsida > Pinales > Pinaceae > Picea > Picea abies. Next base: position 4,762 of record CBVK0100688028.1, on the reverse strand, counting down.
CTTTGAAGGAGTTAACTTGGGCAGTTGATTGAGGTTATGCAACCTCATCCAAAAGCTCAAGTTATAACACATTGGGTAGAGTGCAAATTCTACCTAGCATATAACCTTTGTGATCTACCAATGCTTGATGTTTGTGTTGATCTGTATGGACATATGACTATTATGTTTTCCAATTATTATAGGAAATGAAGTTATATGTAAACCATTGGCATGATAAACTATTAAACATGTAAACTTTTTATTTTGATTAGTGGGAAAATTAATATTTTTCTTTATATATATATATATGCTTCATAATAACTCAAAATCCGACTAATAGTGGGAAAAATATTACTTTTACAGCGATATTTTTCCAAACATTTTTGCCTAAAATCCGACTACAAATTGTGGGAATCACATATTTCGATTGTTGAGATTGGCACAATCCGAATGCAATAGGGGTTTTTAAGAGCACTGTATCCATTTTTACCATAAAAAATACAAATCCAATAACAAAAAATTGCAATTTTAACCATTCTTTTATAGTCGGATCCAATGAGATTGCTAGAAAAATCCAAATCGTAGAACATTTAGACTCATCCTATAACAAAATAGCTATATTTATCAATTCAATGACATATAATATTTAATCATTAAAATCTTAACATCAATAAATTAATGATTCATAATACTAATTGTTTAATCAGTAAATATTCAATCTTTCATTAAATAATTATTTATCGAAACTCAACAGTGATTTTCATGTAAAATAGACCAGTATTCAATCTTTCATTAAATAATTATTTATCGAAACTCAACAGTGATTTTCATGTAAAATAGACTAGCTAAAATAGATTGGATGTTACATATGAACTAATAAATACAAAGAAAAAGCTAAAACTATGTTTTTACCAATGAAATACACATACAAGCTTGTCCAATGGTTCCATCTATATACTAATTGGTATCAAGTCCAATGGTTCCATCTATATACTAATTGATATTAATTATTGTTATGAACCCATGCAATACATTTTCACTAATTGAAAGGATGATAAAGATCTTTACTATTTCAAAATTTATAATTGCTGACCTCTACCTCTGTTTGAAAAGAGATTGTCCTCGATCTGTACTCATCTTCTCTCCTTGTTATTTCTTTAACAAATGTTTATAAATCCAACTACCAATTAATCATACTAACCTTCATTTAGCACCACTTTAAATAGTATTTTTCTTTTGTCTTATCTTCTCTCCTTGCGATTTTTTTAACAAACGTTTATAAATCCAACTACCAATTAATCATACTAAACTTCATTTAGCACCGCTTCAAATAGTATTACTCTTTCGTCTTGGGCAAAATTAAATTCCCTAAGATACAAAGATGTCCTCTTTGTTCAAAGATAGAAAGTAGTGTTAGAACAATAGAAAGTATTGGCCTCATTTTGCATCACTTTAAATGGCATTAATATATATCATTTTCGACAAAACTAAATTGCCAAGACAAAAAGATGTCCTCTTATTTGCTTGACAATATAATGTGCAGTTAAAACTATAAAAAAGTGTAGCTACCAATTAACTATACTAACCTTTTCCAATTAACTATACTAACCTTTCAACGCCATTTTAAATGGTATTACCATATTATCTTTTGCTAAACTAAATTTGCAAGACAGAAATATGTCCTATTGTTTGCTCGACATTAGAAGGTATTAGCTATTAAAAGTTACATGTACTTTTAAAAACTATAAAAAAGTGTAGCTACCAATTAACTATACTAACCTTTTCCAATTAACTATACTAGCCTTTCAACGCCATTTTAAATGGTATTACCATATTATCTTTTGCTAAACTAAATTTGCAAGACAAAAATATGTCCTATTGTTTGCTCGGCATTAGAAGGTATTAGCTATTAAAAGTTACATGTACTTTTAATAGGAATATATAATTAGTCAGTGAAACGTTGAGCAACAAACCTTCATGAATTCAGCTACCAATTAACTATACTAACCTTTTCCAATTAAATATACTAGCCTTTCATTTGGCGCCATTTTAAATGGTATTACCATATTATCTTTTGCTAAACTAAATGTGCAAGACAGAAATACGTCCTTTTGTTTGCTCAGCGTTAGAAGGTATTAGCTATTAAAAGTTACATGTACTTTTAAAAGGAATTATAATTAGTCAGTGAAACGTTGAGCAACAAACCTTCATGAATTCAGATGGTATTACTATACCATCTTTTGCTAAATTAAATATGAAAAACAGAAATATGTCTTATTGTTTGCTCAGCATTAGAAGGTATAGTTAGAACACCAGAAACTGTAGCTACCAACCAAAATATATGTGCTTCTCGAAAGTGTTGTGAGTGGGAAATCCCTCTACGGACTAGCATTTAGGGTTAAATTATGCATGCAGAAAAGACCTAAAGAATCATATTTTCTACCGTCATCCCAGACCTAATCCCCATTATTCTTAAGCAAATACGTAGTTAAGTGAACATACCTTATTTCAAACGTTTGATATTGATCCTTCTTCACACTTAATCGCTCCTTGACTGCAGCTCTCCTCCACGGCTGACCTGCGTTCACACAAGATACACAACAAACTCTACATGCATTTGATCTACAGATTAATGGGTTAGAGATTCAAACATGTATGCGATAAACTATGAACACCTCATATGGCGAGACGGGAAAAATACGTCTTTATTACCAACTTTAATAAATCGACTTGCAATGGCGAAGCTGGCCACTGCTCCGCGAACCTGGTCCTGGGCTCCTCTTCAACTATCCTCCAACTTCTTTGTTGTGTATCTCTCCTTGCACAAGAATGGCTAAAGGGTTGGGACAAAGGGAATGTGCAAATGGGTATAGTTTCTTTACTATGATTATCCTCTTCCAAATGGGACTCCTAACCCTTCTTTTATAGGTTAGAAGAAGCTAGGTATTTGGACGAACCCTCGGCCATGCATGGCCGGAAGGTTTAGTTAACTCACCCAAAGTTGTGTGTTCCGTCGACAACTTTCCTTTTTTTGTGCTTTTGTAGGTACACGCGGGCTGTTTTGGATCAGCTAGCATGTACACACATGCAGTAATGGAGTAGGGCGCGTGGGCCTTTGTAAAAGAGGTTTTTAAGAAGAGTTGTTCAGCAATGCTTTGGCAAAGAAGGAATCTGAGATGGCCTAATGTCAGGTAAGCATGTCTGGTGCAAATTAGGGTTATAAAAAATGTCACCTAATGTGTGAGGTCAGAAGAGCATCTGATGGCCGAAATACATTAACAATCTTCATCGATGTGCCGAACAAATGAGCCCGGGGACCAGGAATCGGGAGGTGTCGTCTGCAAAATAACAATTGTCTCACCGAGGCGGGCATACCCATGCTCAGAATAAAATAAAATCATGGCTACCAATCAAATACATTGTAGATCCATGTCATATAACTATATAAAGTGTAGCCGCGAACAATACACAGCGGAGCTACATCTCGAAATCAAAAAGATATACATGTAGAGTATCCATCTTCTTGGAAGTTGATAAGGCCTGATGGCTGGAGATGAGGTCTTCAGAGCTCGAGCAACAACTTCAAAATCTTCAAAACTCGTGTAGGAGTGTAATATGAGTGTACGACTTTACTACCCAGAGGTCTTTGACGACTCGTCAATCATGGACTAGAGAATCTTGATGATCAGACTGAAGGCTTCATTGATTTCGAACAAAGACTTGATTGGACATTCAAGATGGTCGAGTATGAGGGCAAGAGACAAACTGCAGAGGGGCCGACTCGGGCTTGGTAAAAACTTCCCTTGGACAACAACACGACAAATGATGAGACGCAGGCAACATGGTATTAACATAAATTTACGAGGCAAGAGGCAACGCAAACTCTCCATATGTTTGGAAGAATAACCAAACGGAAGAGGACACAACTCTATGTAGCAAGAACAGCTTCCTAAGGTCGTATTAAATCCCAGAGTTTGACGAACAAACGGACAGATGTGCTTTATCCAAGGGTGACTCATTATGCTGCCAATAAAGAAAATACTTTTCCCTTCCTCTTTTTGGGGTATATTTGATTTTTTTTGTCTTTTTTCAATAATTTTGGAAAAAGAATAAAAGAATATTACGTTACAAAGGAGGATCGAGTGTCGCAAACATACTAGTTCCAAGTGCACAAAACACAGGGATGCTCAGGGCAAAGGGACATATGCAAGAAAAGGACACTCGGGAAAAATCCTCCAGGGGCCAAAGGTGTCAAGACGCAGAGGCAAAGTGCTGCCAGGCTTGCATATAAGGTATGCTTCAGATGGTTCAGTTGAGAGCAACATGGAGCCGATATTTAGACTAAAGACGCAGGTATGCAAACGTGGTTAACAAAACACACAATGGTAATGTCCTTCGATATAAGTTTAACGAGCCCAGAGAAGGTACGCTCGACGGTTTTTCATATTTAGAGAGTCTGAAAAAACGTAAAAGAAGACTCCAGTTGGGTACCTTTTTCGAAGGTAGTCTAGTCGGTTGGAAAAAGGGGTAAACTAGCACCGACAAGACGTCTATTCAAAACCATTTTAACGAGTGTGATAAGGACAAGATCACTCGGCCATTTTTTCATTTTTAAGGAGTCTGAAAAAAGCTTAACTATGGACTCCGTCAGGAATGTTCTTCTGGACCAGTTTAACGAGTGTGAAAGAATAAGGTCACTCGGCGATCTTTTCAATTTTAGGGAGTCTGAAAAAAGCTTAACTATGGACTCTGTGGGGGTTCCTTTTTCGTAAATTTAGTCCCT
>CBVK0100688025.1:0-25040 GCA_900067695.1 Picea abies | reverse complement strand
GCGACTTCAAGTCACTCTTGCTAGAATGATAAAAGGGTGTTGTCTCCCTGTGGGTTTTATGACCTTCTTCCCTTAAGGAGTCCTTTGTTCCTTGATTATTTTCTCCCTTTCCTACTTTGAGGCCTAAAACCTCCCAATTTTCCTCAATCTTGCATGGATAATATTTTCAGAGTCGTGAAGTAGTCTTGAGTGGCTCATGAATGGAGGAATTTAAACAATGGTTGTGGAAGGTGGCAATAGTAGATCAAGTATATCTTTGTGTACCAATGTTTCATTCCATTTAAAATGAATATCTCTCTTCTTTCCGTACCCCAAACTCTCTGTTAATGTTTAATGATTGATCTCTTTCAGTGTTTGTTTAAGGTTCTAACTTTCTCGATAGTTAATTAAGGTAGTTATTTCATGCTTAACTTTTGTTTTTTCCATTCAGTTTGAGAAAGGTACTTGTTTCCTTGTGTGCAGGTCTAAAAGTGTGGATAGGAGAAAGGAAAAGTGGTGTGAGGTCAACTTAAAATATTCGTCTCTAGCTAAGCATCAGGACCAAGTAGGTCCTTCTCATAACTATCTAGCAGTTACATTAAGTAATTGTAGACATACCTTAGGGATCGAATTGCATTGTTTTCTGATTCAATTTGTTAATAGTCCACCCTAGATATAGGATTAGTTTAATTCAAAACAAAATTGGTGACTTTGCTAGGGGAACTCCTTGAGTTCTTCTTAATAGTGTTTCCTTTCTTTTTTTTTGGTTGTGTTTAGGTTTCTTTGCTAACTTTTCACTCTGATTACCTTGTTTCTAGTATAGTAGCTTGATTTTCAAGGGATATCTGAAGGTGTTTTGGAAGGTTTTTTCTCATAACTAAATCAATGTGCACCTTGATCTTGAGAACAAAGTGTACACACACTTGTTTCCTTCATTGTAAGAGCATACATATGTTGGTTGTTATATGAAAAAGTGCATACATGTCCTAAGTCTTGAAATTTCACCGGTATTGTCACTTCTTCCCTTTCTTTTTGCACTACTTTTGTTGCTCTTAAAGTTAGGGTCTACTTGTAGTAAGGTTTTCCTATGAATTAGTGCTTGTTTGCATGCATTTAGGCCATTTGAAAAGAAAAAGTATTCCTCATGCTCTTTTTTATTTTTTCTTGTTTGCATGTTTGAAGTAGTAATTGATTAGTTGCATTTTCCTTTCAATTTCTTGGTAAGTAGTGTTGCATTGTCATAGACTTGGAAAAAAATGTATTGTCGTGTTTTCATTTACAATGTGATTTTATCAAAGTTGTTAATGATTTATATTGAAAACCAAGTACATTGAAGAATTAGAGTAAATAGATGAATTTTTACCCGTGTTTTCAAGTTTTCAATTGCAAGAGTTTGAAAACATCATAAGTTGCTTAATTTAAAATCAACTAGACTTAACCAACAATAGTCTAGCAGTAGAGCCTTGGTGTAAGATTGGAGAGTGAACTCTTCAAGGACAAAAAATCAAACTAGAACTAAATAGTGAGTGAAAAATCCATAAGTAGCAAAAAGTGCTTGTTGGTAAAGCACCTCTAACATATATGTTAAGAACGAGGTCATGCTGGTGAAAGTGGAGGTGATATCCCCTATTCACTTTTTTAAGTGTTTGTTGGATTACTACATGTACGAGGTTTTTGGAGCAAAGTGGCCAACATCTATTCTCTTTGAAAATTTGGGCTTTGTTTCCTTGCCCACATGTGTGGTCTCGACCCACGACTATTCTACTGAGTCATCAATTGTGAAGTCGTAATATATGATATCTCATGGGCGATTAGAATTGGGAATTGCTAGCGATACTTGAGGAAAATGATTAATCACCATTTCATCTCCCCTAGAGGGTGCCCATCTCCACAAGGGTACTTGCACATTAGGTGATTGTTGGGGGTAGGTTACCATAACTGTCTCTTGCACCTTCATTAGCGGGTTTGGAGACTTAATCAATTCATATAAACTTTTGGAAGGCCCTCCTGATCACCTCTTCACTCTTTCAAATCTAAGTTTTAATCACCTTAGATTGAAATTTGGGAGAGTAGTTTGATTATGATCGTTGATTGGGAATTTTCCTCACAAAAGTGAATTTTTTTATTTTATTTATAAATAAGTTGATCACCTCTTCACTTTTTCAAATCTAAGTTTTAATCACCTTAGATTGAGATTTGAGAAAGTAGTTTGTTTATGATCGTTGATTGGGAATATTCCTCACAAAAGTGAAAAAAAATGTATTCCTTTTTTATAAATAAGCTAAGCTACAACACTATAGATAGAAAAATATTAATTGGATGTGTCTATTAGATGAATATCATTGCAAGATATCACATAAGGAAAATCATGCTATAACCATAAACTTGAAAAACAAAAGATTGGGAAGCAATAATACCCTTGACCAACGAAAAGGCTTGGGCCTTGAGATGTACACCCGGGTCAACAGCCGCAGCGTTGGGCTTTCCACAAGTCAAATTAAGAGATTGGGAGTAGTTTAGTCGTGTTCTAATTTTTTTAGGTGCTATCTTAGATCAACTCGAAAGTTTAGCGATTTAAATAAAATTTAAAATTAGGTAAAATCTTTAACAACATTTGTCCACCATTGACTAAACTCTAATCATCTCGCAAGTTCCTCCCAAAATCTTCGCGACATTCTTATCCGTATAAAGTCAAAAGGTCGGATACAAAGAAAGTCGCCGATTTGGAAATTAAGTTACTCCAACCGAACGAGGGCACTGCCGGCCAAGTGGGTCCGGAGCCACCGTTCCATTTCCCTTTCACCGTCGTAGTTTTGACCGTCGAGTATAACCACAGCCTCGGGGTGTCGGACTTCCACTCTCCGATAAGTGACCCGACAAAGTGTGAACTCAACACTCGGGATTTATACCGTCTGAACAATTCAAAGGGATCGATTAAGTCAGTCAAAAAACACACATGACGGAGGCGGTGACGAGTTTCTCATTGCTTATAAATAACCGCACTGCACAACATATTTCCCCATCCCTGTCTTCGAGCTCTCAGAGTTCTGGCTTTCTCATACTGACTCACACTCTCTTCTCCCTCAAATCTATTTGCCAGATATCATATCGATTCTCTTCTCTGCAAGAATTGAGTTTCGATCTGATACTATATCGTTCATCTGCTCCCATCGATCAGATTTCATATAGTTTATCTGCGAATACTGAGCCTTAAGATGAAAGGCCCTATCATGGCTATAATCTCGCTCCTGCTCTTTGCAGGCCGTAGCTGCAGCGGCAGATTGCTGGAGAACAATCTATTTATCGCCTCCGACAATTCGTGGGCCTTCAATCCCAATCTCAATTCCGTGGTCGACGATGGCTCCCGCTTGGAGAAAGATGCGGTACTGCATTGTGATCAAGAAATAAGCCACTGGAGCAGCTCGTCGGAGAAGAATTCCATGAAAGAACAGAACGAGTTATCGTTCAGGCTTAGTCCGACGGATATTCAAAATAAAAACAAGGCCGACGAATCGCCTGCATCGAACAAAGCCGAGGTCGTATTTCATCTACTACCGAAGGGAAAAGTAACACCGTCTGGACCCAGTCCTAAAGTAGATTCCATGGTGACTGAACAGCGCCTCTCCAAATCCAAGCGTAGTCCCGGGGTCGGTCACATGCAGATGATCCGCCCTAAATCTCAAAATATAGAAGGCGACATCTCCAAATCCCATCGCAGCGATGGAGATGATAAAAGAAATAAACGCAAGCTGCGCTCTATCCCGAGCCCAGGAGGCGGCCATTGATGAGTATCGGCTGAATACACAACATTAACAGAACAGAGTTTACGGCAATAATTTTTTCATGATCGATAAATCCTGGCAAATCCCATGAATACAACAGCGTTTCCCATTTTGGTCCTTCGGGTTCAGATCCAGGTGAAGGATCGGAGAACTCCTTCTTGTATCTCGGATTGTTGGGAATCAAAATTCAATATTTTAATTATTAAGCAGAAGGTTTGTATATAGCAGAAGCTTATTTAATGGTTAAAATATATGTTTCAAATTAAATATATATTTCAAATTCAAGATATATTTCAAATCAAATATATATTTCAAATTCAGAGTTGATATTTGATTTAATGACAGTTTTAAAATTATATTATTATTATTATAAAAAATATTTTAATATAATAAACATTAATATACTATATATTTTAGATTGATAAAAAATTATAATTATATATAAATTAAAAATATCAAATATAATTTTTATATTAATAATAATGAATAATAAATCTATATTAATTTCATATTAATTTCAAATATATATAATATTATAAAATATTAACAAATTAATTTAGATTTATATAAATATTTAAATTTATATAAATGTAATATTATATTTTAATGAATAAATATGATGTTTTATTTCTCATTATTTTTTCTAATTATTTTATATTAAGATATCAGAGTTTTAATCCATTAAAAAATTGGTCATCATCTAAACTTCCAAATGTGCATCATGTTATCCCCCTATCCAATTATGGTTCCGTTAGAATAAAACATTAACAAAATATTTGGTCGTTAGTATATAATATTAACAAAACGTTTTGGTTGATTACTTCCATGGGTTAACTTAGACTGACTTGGAAAATCAACTTGGAAAATCAATTTATCTCATGAACAAAAGCATTATCATCCTCATTGGGTGATTTTTGGTGTTTTATTCTCTTTAGTTTTTCTTTGTTATACTTTAAAACACTCTAAGAGATTTGACGACTGTAGACCAACATAAAACGGATTTGGAGGTTTTTGGGAGAGAAAAAACAAAAAATAAATCGTTTAAAAAGTACAAGTTGAATTTATGCAATATTCCTTGTTTCTAGTGCCCACCTTATAGGTTTTAACAACCCCACTAGGAAATGTTCCTCGTATTTATAATAAATGTTTCCTCGGATTTATAATAGTAATATACAATTACAGGTGGGTGCATAAAGTTGCTTTCCTTTTTCGTTGCAATGGGAATGTATAATTGCTGTGAATTTTAGTAATGCATGTGCACTTTGTAAATGTGCAAATGTTCACGTTTAAATATTTTTAGTAATGACAACTACCTCAAGGAAATTTGCTTCTACATAGATTTTATAAATGAAAAGAATGCATGCATGTTTTTAACAGGTTCACACATCAAAATTGTGTGCACATTTCTATGTGTAAAAATAATTAAAAAAAAATTGTACCCATTTTTTCCTAACTAGCAATGTTTTTAGTTTATTTATTTTCCCAAATGTTATTGGGAATTTGGCCCATTGTCAATGATTACAGGTATGAGGGATATTGATATCATTGGCATTCTACTTTTTTGATATAAGAGTTTTCATTTTTAAGATATTTAGAAAAACATATGATTATGAAGTGTGGGATATATGTATATAATTCATAAAGTTGAATAAGCATTATAAAAGAAAAGAAAAGTTTGATGTAAATTTTTTTTCATAAAAATAAATATATTATAACAATTTACAATTTATTATTGTAAATCATAATGTCATATCATTACACAAGATATACAACAACAATAATGAAAGTAAATAAATAAGAATATATGGAACACATTTGATAATTCTAACCTCATTATTATAAAGGCGTATACTATAAAGAAGAATAAGGTTACTAGTATATGTAAAAAAAATACAATATATAAAATAAAAGTAAGAATGGTATATGGGTAATAATAGTATGGTAGCAAATAAAATAAAAAGATGACACATGTGAATCGTATGTGTTGAATTGTGTAATATGGTAATAAGTTATCTACAAGAGTTATGAAGTGAATTTAAAGGATCATAAATAATGTATATAACATTTCAAAGGTATACAATGTGTATATCGCAGTAATAGATAAGGATAATGTGTGAGTTAGACAAAGCAATGGTGTGCAATTAAGTACACATAAGAAAAGGAAGAGGTAGTGTATCTAGGATAATGCGTAAGTATATAAATAAATGATAATGAAGAGATATGACAATGGGTATATGAGAGTATAGGATAACAATGATATAGTAAAAGCAAAGGAAATGAGAATATAGCAACAATTAAGGATTGATGTGAATAAATATATAATGTACATATATAAGTTGCAAATAAAAAGGGGGTAATGATAATGATGGTAATATGGAGCGAAGAAATGTATAAATCGAAAAGAGAATAAAACATATGATATATAATAAATAATGGTTATATAATATGAAATATTAGGAGAAATATATAATCAGGGTTTTGAAATAAATAATAGTGCATGAGTCGGTAAATAAGTACATTGCTTGAGCAATAGAAGATGTAATATTAGAAGAATTAAAAGATGATAAAGGTATAAATGAAAAGGGATGTAAATGTTGTGTAAAGAAGAAGGAGAAGAAGAAGAAGAAATTAAGAAGGTATGATGTGTCAAGAAAGATGCAAAGTGCATACAATACAATATAATAGATAAATGACCAATATACATACATGATGGGTTGTTAGTGAAAGAAAGTAGCTTGAAAAGTGCAATTGATGCAACTAAAAGGGTAGAGGCCAAAGTAGGTAAGTAGCATGTAGGTATAAATGATATGAAGAGAAATTGTGAGAAAATAAGTCCTTAAGACAAGTAATTGTGGAATGTGGAATGTACCCTAGTAGGAAACTTACTCTTGATTTTATGTGAGTTTGGACACAATGGAGGTCCGCTAAATGGGGTAGCAACAATTAATATATTAATAGCCTCAACTTATTTAAATCTAATGAAGGTCCAGTGGGACCAACATAGCCCAGGATCTACTACGTTGGAGGATACAAAGACCATGCATTGAGACCATCCCTCACTTTTTTTTTTCTAACCACAACTTTGGGACGACATTTCTCGATGTAATGCCACCTTTTGACTCAGACAACTAAAATTACCTAAGGCCTAATCACCTTTATTTTCTATTCACTGTGAAACTATTAATGATACACTTGAACTTTTAAGACGTATGAACCGATGTGAATGTCAATTCTATGAATGTTTAACGTTATTTGAATGATGATGGATATTATGCAATTGATTATGTGAATGGCAATTCTATGAATGTTTAACGTTATTTGAATGATGATGGATATGATGCAACCTATTATGTGAATGACACTTCTATGAATGTTTAACATTATTTGAATGATGTTGGATATTATGCAATCTATTATGTGAATGACAATTCTATGAAGGTTTAACGTTATTTGAATGATGATTGATAAGATGCAATCTATCATGTGAATGACAATTCTATGAATGTTTAACGTTATTTGAATGATGATGTATATGATGGAATCAATTATGTTAATGGAAATTCTATGAATGTTTAACGTTATTTGAATGATGATGGATATGATGCAATCTATTATGTGAATGTCAATTCTATGAATGGTTAACGTTAATTGAATTATGGGGATATTATGTGATCTATTTCTAACTTGAAAAATTTGACATTTAAAGTTGTGGGTACGTGGATACCGAATTGAGATTATGGTTGAATGCATTTACATGATGATAATGTATATATATGTATGAGTTTGTGTTATAGACCAATCTGCAGGTTAATGGGATATGAAATAGCCTAAGGATAATGATAATAAAAGTGGATGTCATGAACACCAACCGAGAAACAATATGGTATGAATCTTTGTATGTGAAATTATGTTGGTTCAAATGCATTTCTATGATATATGGACTAGTGCAAGTTTTTCAGGTGGTGATATTGCCTAAAACTGAATATATGATGAAAAAATTCCCAACAACACAATGCCACTATATATTCCATGGTAGGGTGTGGACCCTAGTCCTATTAGGAGGGGTGGAGGCATTTCCCACCATGTATTATCTGAAACCTGGAGTCATGGGAGGACGGTGTTAGCTCATGCTCCCCTAGACGTGTGATAATGACTGCCAGTTTCTTGATGGGGAAGCTTGGTCAAGAGAGTGACACTTCCTCTTATGGGTTGTATTTGGAGTTAGGTCAATATAGTTGACGCTCCAAGATAGTCCAACAGAGGACGGATAGGGATGGAAGACGGAAGTAAGTTAGGGAGGAAGGATGAATAGAAATAGTTGAGAGTGTATGGGAATTTTGCCTTATAGTGGAATTTATTGTTTTCCCCTTTTGAAAAGAAAATATGTATATATGTATATTCATAATTATTTAACTAAACTACAATTGTCTAAATGAATGTTGTTGTGCTAAATTATTGTAATTAAGGGATTTTGCGAACATTTTAATTGATTTATTATCTTTTATGAAATGAATGGTGTTGTTGATTGGATTGGATGCATACAATAATTACTATAGGTGTGATAATTATTTTCATTAGTACATGTGCGAGACTTGTATGTGCTAGCTACACATGCATTTCTTGCACATGTACACTAGTATGTATAAGGTTTTTTTTTTGGCTTACTGATAATGTTGTTTATTGGATGAATGTATGAACCATGTGTCATTTCCCTTGTATTGTAAATTACTCTAACTTCAGGACAAATTTTCTTGAAGGGTGGGTGTATGTAAAAACCCTAATTAATTCTTTAATTATCATGAATGATAAATATTAGTTTAATGAATTATTAAAATAGATTTAAGGAGAATTTATTATAATATTATTATTATTGTAAAATAGATTTAAGGAGAATTTATTATAATATTATTATTATTGATAGTTGAACCAATTAATGGGAGGGATAAGGTGGTTGAGGAATTAATGGGAGGAAGGCGGTTGGAGAAATGGATTGGAGGTTTAGGGGAAGGTAAGAAAATTTAGAGAGGAAGAAGGAGGAGGGTAGGAAACAACAGTTTTGCTAGAACAATTTTGCTTGAGGACTCTCACAGGGGCACAATTGTTGCTAGGAATTTTAGGCTTGGGGGGCAGGACACCTTAAGGATTCCTAGAGCTAGGGAGCCAGAGAGTTTGTTCCTAGTTGGAAGGGAGGTTAATACTCATTTTTGGGCAAGATCAACATCATCAACAACATTATCAACTTCAGGTTCAACATTAGGTTGAGGTAAATACCTTATGCATTTTCTGATACTGTTGTTCATTATTACTTGTTCATCATTATACTGTTGTTCATTATTATATTGTTGTTCATTATGTTCATTATGTTGTTCATCATAATATTGTTGTTCATTATTATATTATTAAAACTGTCAATTATTATGCTGGAACAATAAATAAAGAAGTAAATTAGAAAGAATTTCTATATTTATATTTATTTTATGAGGTTCTGTATGCACATGCCTTACACACCATGTCCACAAAAGTTAGGTATTGCAATTGATTTTTAATTGAGGTCTCACCCAAACCATCAACTTATAACTTCAATATATTAAAAATAACAATATAAATTAATTATTATCATTTTCCTATTATATCCTTCTATTTTTTTCTCTTTCCAATGGCTTTTGAAACACCTCAATTAGACATCCTAGTGAAAAGTTATGATAGTTTTAAGTTAACATACCTTTTAAAACCTTGATTTGAAGATTGTCTTGTTGGCCAACCTTTCTCCTAATGTATATCTATAATTTTGGCATTTCTAAGTACAAATTATGTCCTCTATTACTCTTAAATGTCTTTTTTTCAATTTCATAGGTTTGACGAAAAGTTTATCTTCCAAGTGAAAGTTATGGTAACTTTCCCAAAACTTTCTGATTTTTGTCCCTTTGTAGAGAGCGAACTTGTAAGTAATACCATGTATCCAATATTTCTAATATGACTCTAAAATTTTTACATAAAATACTATGTTCTATTTTATTTCCAAAGGAATTAGTGGCACTCAATTTGTACTTTCCTTGCTTAAGATATGATAGTTGTACCAAGAACGCATGTTTGATACTAGTTTTATGACTAGTCAAATAACCTAATTTCCACAACCTATACTTCATAAATTATACCGAATTAGAATATAGAATTTATATCACAAGTATTTCAATATGTATTCTCATACTCTTGAAAATTATTAGTCTTAAAATTCACCAAAAAAAAGTTATATCAAAAATTACAAGATGACTCCTTTGAGACTAATTTCAAGATTAATAAAAAAACCCTAACTTCCACCAGATATATATCAAAAATTTTAATGATCCAAAAATTGGAATTTTTACCACACATACTTAACTATGTATCCTTGGGATCCTAAAAATTTTGTAGTCTAAAAATTCACCAAAAAACTTTATAGGAAAAACTACCAGATGACTTGTTTGAGACTAATTACAAGACTAGTAAAATTGCTAACATTCAAAAGTTGTAACTCCAAAACTGTAGTGACCCAAAACTTGGAATGTTTACCATAGGTACCTTTCTATTTCATCTTAGGATTAAAAATGTTTCTATATTTGAAAATTTCCCAAAAAAAAAATTTATAGTGAAAATTACGCAGTGACTCAACCCTAGGATCGTATTCTTTGATACCAAATGTTGTGAACCAAAACTTTAGAATAACATAAGAACCTAGAAATACACACCATGTACATTGTTGTGAGCATGGAGATATTCGACTTGAAGAGTTTGTTACAATATATCTTACAATATTCTATAAATATTTTACTATGCAATTTATTACCTTAGATCTTAGATTTAATATTACGAGCATAATGCTCAAAATCATGGAAATAATTAAAATCAAAATGAAATAAACAAGCAAATGGACACTCCATCCACACAAATGAACATAATATGTGATCCATATTATTTTGAGAATGACATGAAGAAAAAAATATAACGAAGATATAACAATGAAATACATAGAATATAACCGAGAACACATAAATACACTAAAACCCAACTTCTATTAATGAATAAGGAAAAAAAACACTGTGGAACACAAACTGACAGAATGGGGTAGATTATATTTGAAAAGAAAGAGATGTTGGCTACACTTCATTCGCAACAAACATTACATCACACTCCATTGGATGCTTAAAGGGCCTCATTCACTTCAATTATATATGAGAGAGTGAGAGGAGAACAATTCCCATGATGCATGTGGGATAAATTAGTCTAAGTTTATAAAATGCCATAGGCATGTAAAATACTAGGACTTCTTGGGCGATCACCCATCCCAGTACTACTCTATCCTGAGCATGCTCAACTCTAAAGTTCTAATGGGATTTGATTAATTAATGCTATGTTGTAAGCATGTACATAAGACCACTAGGAAATCATTACATGATGTTTGTAATTACATTCCATTCCCCATCAGAAGGGTGAATATCATGGTTTATCAAAACCATATGCTTGAAATGTTGTTTTAGTGGAAAAGGTGGATGGCCACCGAGATCAACCTGGATCATTCCTCCCCCCTTCGGAAGCAATGGTATCCATTGCATCAAGTTCCCTCGAGAGATGGAGAAACTTATGATAAATCTGAACCCTGGTGAGTTGCTTGCCTTGTTGAAGTAGATGTCTTGCTTGTACTTTTCTTGTGGAAGTATGCTTGAATTTCTGCTCAATTTTGACCACATATCGATATGCAACTCCCAGTGAGGAGATTTCCAAGAAATCCATCTCTGTTTGGATGTACCTGTGTAGACCACTTTGATACATCAAAACCAGGTGTCGATCAGAGTATCTGATACCCAACTTTGAGCATGAGCTATGAAAGATGTTACTGTACTCTGTCACCTTCTAATCTCTTTTTTGACGTAGAGTTATCCATCTCATGTATTGGTCATCATAGTTTTCGATAGGGTATAACTCCTCCTTTAGGGAATATATAAGGCTTCCCAAGTGGTTTCTCTCCTAAATGGCATAGATTCATCCACAATGTACCTCTCCCAGTAACCTTCCCACCAAGATCTAACATGAGGAAGGGATTTAAGGAGTGCAAATGTGATATTTTCACTGTGGGAGAAATTTTGGACGAAGTAATAACCTTCTAGCAAATTCAACCATTTTTCTAGAGCGTCTTCATCTATCTGGACTTCAAATAAGGGGATATGAAAATTGGCTTATACCTTGAAGGGTGTTTCACCTCCAAAATGGTTGCTTTTCGAAGATGCGTTGGTCGCTGCCATCGGTAATCTTTGAAGGATTTGAGCGAAGTTGTCCATCATCTCATTCTTTTGTCGCACGAGGGCTTCCTCGAACAACGTCTTGAAAGGATCTTCTGCTTTGTCATCTTTCTTTTCTTCCACCATGGGAGGTCACTTGGCTAGTGAGAGAGGGTGTCCTCAAGTGAAACTAGCTCGAGACCCAAATTGCTATACCTTGACCTCGTCGGGGACCTTCTTTGAGAAATGAAAGGGAGCAGACTGCTCCGATGCCACTGATCCATATTATTTTGAAAATGACATAAAGGAAGAAATATAACGGAGATATAAAAATGAAATACACAAAAATATATCCAAGAACACATAAATACACTGAAACCCAACTTCTATTAATGAATAAGACAAAAAAACATTGTAGAACACAAACTAACAGAATGGGGTAGCTTATCTCTGAAAACAAAGAGACGTTGGTTATGCTTCATTCACAACAAGATTTACATCACACTCCATTGCATGCTTAAATGGCCTCCACCTCAATTATATATGAGACAGTGAGAGGAAAACAATTCCCATGATGCGTTTGGGATAAATTAGTCTAAGTTTATAAAATGTCATAGGCATGTAAAATACTAGGACTTCTCACGTGGTCACCCATCCTAGTACTACTCTAGCCCAAACACGCTTAACTACGAAGTTCTAATGGGATCCAATGCATTAACGATATGCTATAATCATGTACATAAGACCACTATGAAATCATTACATGATGTTTGTAATTACATTCCATTCGCCATCAAAAGGGTGAATATCATGGTTTATCAAAACCATATGCTTGAAATATTGATTTAGTGGAAAAGGTGGATGGCCACCGAGATCCACCTAGATCAAGATGTGACCTAGGAAACCCAATATAGGAGAAAACCCAACTAGAAGGTGAAGCCTATGTTCTACTCTTATTTTATTAGTTATGAAATCAAGTAGAAATGAAGGGGCACTCACTACAGAGTTTCCCTAGATAGTGTGGCATGAATGGTTGTTATAGAATCTTGTACCTCCTCTATTATGCTTCACTATTGCACTCCTAGATGCTCTTTTCAACTGTGGAACAATAACAATACCAAAAGTGTGGAACCCTTTCCTTTCCTAGTAGCTCAATGCTTAACATAGTTTGATAGCCATTTAAGGTTAGGGTTAAGGTTTTGGTATCACCATAAACTTCTCGAAATTCCACATGTGTGAGTAATGGGGACTGACATGGAATCCACTTGGTACCATGGTGGTCAATTGGGTAGGTCAACATGTAGGAGGCATAACTTCCACAAAGAAAATCTGATTGAGGTGACTTTTGCATAGTTGGAAAGTTTTCGATGTGTTGAACAACATCGAAGGGTTGTGAGTAAACGCACAATTTTTTTCCCCTAAAAAGTATTATTTGATACCTTGAACTAGCTTTGAAAGTTTCTAAACCCCAATTCACCAAATTGGGACCTACCCTAAAATGAACTCTGCAAACAAATTCTTACAATTTTTCTACCCAAAAATCACCAAGATAGATGATAAATTATACAGTAATCTATTCTGAATCATTAACTCTAGTCTCTTGTTTTGAAATAACTTATATATAAACCTTTCCATGGGATACATTTCTCCTCATGTTCTCTTGTGCATTTCGCTAAAATTGCTTTTAATCTTTTGAACAATTCATTCCACCATTCCGTTCAAGTCCAATGTCTCTCCTAGCTCTTCTTTCCTAGTTCAAATGGATTCCCTTTTACGCCATTTTTGGGTTGTTGTGATATCAAAATTGAAGCAGTTATTGTGTTCTTCAAAGATCCATCTTTGTCCTAAAAGAAGTTTTGTTCTAAGAGCGGTAAGGGCACGCTTATACGATGAATGAACATAGAAATCCCTTGTTTCTTCTATAGAAAACCTCATTTCAAGGAAAACTCCACCGTCATTTAGAAATCCCTGGACAAAACTTCCCACCCGATGAAAATTCTTAAGGAAGTAGGTGAGATCTTGCATGAACTTTAATATGCAACCCACCTCGTTCATTCTTTATTTGCAATCATATATTTGACTTCTAATCGCCTTCCAAAGATTCTTGGGCTACAAGTCACATTAACAATGGCCTATTAGAGTTGACAAAAATTCTCTAAGAAGTAGGTGATATTTATTTGCAGTCGGACATTTGACTTATAATTCCCTTCACACCACTCCCGCCATACAAGTTTTATTAATAACGCTTATTTAAATATTTATTGTTTATTTTTTTTGTTTGCTTTTTTAAAATATAAGAATTAGTTGAAAATCTTTAGTACTTCTTTATTTCGTGGATGGTAAATGGATAAATCGTCTACCCTGATTATGGTGTACAAAGATTTGAACCCATAATCTCCTTCCCCTGACATCATCTTTCAAAAATAATGATTTGAATCCATAACCTCCTTTCCATGACATCTTTCGAAAATAGCTTTACTAAACACTTGTAACCACTTAAGCTAACCCTTAAGGCTACATTTAATCTTGGTATTGTGTCCATCGTACAAATAAGACGCTTTTGAAAGAATATGAATGTTGGCGTCAATACCGTTCCATTGCGTCGAATCCCAACTACTCTCCTGCAGTCGTCAGGCTTTACACGAAGTCAAAGAAACAAAAAAAAATGGGAGCAGTTTAAGTCTGTAGCAAATTGTTTTTCAATGGTCTGAAACCGTAAGCTAAAAAGTTAGAGTTCAGATTTATTGGAAAGTCTGAAAAAATTTTGGACAATCTAAATCGATTCAGAATAAATAAAACTTTTACAAACATCATTCGGTGACTCATTTAACCTGAAATATGACAAAATACTAATCATTCCTTACGTTTCTACCATATTCTTATCACTGAGGTGGAATCTACAAGATTAGAAATTTAATTTCCTTGTTGGTAGATTAATTTATTTGTTTTCGCCAGCGGTTTTGACTGTCGATTCTGTTGGCATAACCACAGCTTCAGGGCGTCGCACTTCCACCGTCAATGTGGCCGGACGAAGCGTGAAGTCAACACTTGTGCTGCGTGAACAACTCACAACAGCTTATAAGTGTCGCAAGCTGCAGTCGGCCATTGATGGGTATCAGCTGTATATACAACATCAATAGAACAGAATTTATGGCAAGAACTTGTTCATGATCGATAAAGCCAGGCAAATCCCAAGTATACATCAACGTTTCCCATGATGGCCATTCACGTTCAGATGTAGGTGGAG
This sequence comes from Picea abies, assembly GCA_900067695.1. Taxonomy (NCBI): domain Eukaryota; kingdom Viridiplantae; phylum Streptophyta; class Pinopsida; order Pinales; family Pinaceae; genus Picea; species Picea abies. Next base: position 9,780 of record CBVK0100688025.1, on the reverse strand, counting down.
GATTAGAATCTTCCACCCCTCTCTAGGATTGTTGGGATTCAAAATTCAATATTTCCAGGAGTGGAGTACCACTCCTGGAAAATAGAGTGGAGTGGAGTGCAACGTCTCATACATGGAAAATAGAGTGGAGTGGAGTACCATGTCTCATACATGGCATTATGTTTTCTTATTTTCCCATTCTTTTTCAAAAGTGTTGTAAAAGGATATTTGAGTTGAATAAAAATCTCTGAACCTTTACAAAATGTTTCCAGGTTGTGAGTGAAACACTGATTTAGGGGCATTAGCCACGTACATATTTATAAGCTTTAAGCCTGAACACTTTTTCCATATTCCTTTTCAAATGAAAGAAATGTGAAAATCATGTAATATATATAAAGTCCCACATAATTCATATTGTATAGGGTGGTGAGTATGCTTTAATCAATTTAATCAAGTGTGTAAGTTTCAAAAGACTACTTGTTGTGACATACACAACAGTCCAATAAAGCTCTCGAGTGTTAGTGGGTACCCATACTACTACTTCTTGTGATATACACAAAAGCACACTAAAGCTCTCGAGTTTTAGTGGGTATCCATATTATTAAAATTTTGCAAGATACTAATTTTTTTTCCTTCATGGTTATTCACTTCTGAGATTGATGTTTATATATAGATGTCAAAATGAATTTGATACATAATCTACCATTGTTACTCAAATCCATCATAATATACCTTTTCTACTTTTCCCCAAACAACTTTGAAACTTGTTTATAGTTGGAACCACATACAGTTACTTAGCCCCTCACCTTCTTACTCGTGTGATCTCAAATGATATCATCGGCACTTATCCTCCGACATCCTAATGTTCTCAAATGTGAAAGTTCCGGTGACAACACTTTAACAACATCGTCGACGGAAAATTGCTTTAAGGGTTGGTTCATCATGAGTTAGCTTTTATCTCGATGACGAATATCGATCACATGGTTGGCTATGCTACTGTCAAAAGGAGATTAGTCCTTAGTCTAGCACAAAGACGAGCTAGGCCCTGCTTCTCCCCAATACCTTAATGCATTCTAAGACCGTTTTAGCTACACAACCTCCCAGTCCTATCCATATGACCTTGATCACGTATCGTCGACGCTTGGCCTCCAACTCTTCAATGTTTTCAAATCTAAAAATTCCGATGACGACACCCTTACAACGTTGTTGTCGGTGAACCACCGTAGAAAGAAATCCTTCATGAGTTGTTTGTTGATGCTGATGACAATAATTGTACATTAAGAGTCATGTCACTACACAAGTGGCCAATTGTGATTGGTTTTGAATTTACCCGGGTTATCATAATGTACTATATTCCAGCTGGGCCCCGAACTTTCCGTTCCTACATTATGACACTTGTATAACTTTCACTGGACTTTATGTTCACACATGGCAATCTCCTTTTAGCTTACGGTTTTCAGCAAAATATTTCATCGTCGGAGGACATCATCAGTTTATCTCTCTTCCTCGTATGGAATTTGTCGATGATGATATTACTCAAAACAAATTGTTGACGACCTAACCTTGGAACCATTTGACAACCCAGATCTATCTATCACTCAATGATTACATCTCAACTGTTAAAATTTACCCCTTTCTCTGACCTTACACGTAAGCTATTTATATGAAGGAGCAAAATGAAAGGGAAAGGTTTTTCCTAAGTGGCCCAATTGTAAATCCCATAATTTCACCGAAATCCTTCAACACTTTTTTTCGAGAATACTCAATAATGCAAGTATGTTGTCGTCGAGGAATTGCCTTTCCAACTAAGTCTCATTTTTAGAATCTGTTGATGATGATATCAGGGAACCTCTCTTCTTATTAACTCCACCTCCTTGATGATATGACAATGATCATAACCACTTAGTTGTATACGAGATATATTTATGGCGTATCGTACAACTCTAATGAAGTCAGAGATGTAATGCATTTTACATTAATTACACAAGGTTCGGGTAATTTGGGAAATATTATAATCTTGTTTAGAAGCAATCGACCTTAATTGACTGTAATACTAAGAGAAACACACCGATGATGCTGCTGCAAAAGCTGGGTAATTTGTGCTTTGGGATATAGTCTTCAGAGTAACAAGTAAGTATTTTGCAGATTATTATTAGGTATCAGTACTCTCTGTAACAGTTTGATACTGAATTAATGTCATTTGATGTCATGAATTGAACATGCAACAAAATGTCTCGAATGCAAACCATGAAGGGAAAATCCCAAATAGTTTTTGTTCCCGCTCCTATTCATGGACTAGACTCTCTTAATATTTCTTACATGAAAAACAATGATGGAAGAGATTTTCATTCCAACTAATATGATATTCACAACATGTTCCAGAATGAGGATTTCTCGTCCGACGATGAAGACATCGATGAGTACTGAAATATCCACAAAAAAGGTATTCACACTATGGATTCCCGCCCATAAATTTTCCTCTGCAACGATGATGCAAAATGGTGCTTTTCATATATGAAAAGGGATACATGGTTAATAGTAAATGCTTCAGGTGTTCCGATTGCGTCTCTCAAGACAGAAGACATCAATGTTCGGTATAAAATCCTAGAACCCACTGTTGCACTAGATGAATCGTTCCTAGACAAATTCGGGGTCAATCACAATGACTTTGAAACTCTCATGGAGGATTGGTTCACTGATGAAGAATGACCATTGAAGAAAGGAGAGAGATATGTCCTGGCACAATATCTAGAAGACCCCTACAAGATATTAAATGCAATGATTTGCAGAATCTATGGCGAGGAGACCAACACTCACTTTAGGATGTAATGGTTTTCGATAGCATACACAGTGGAAAAGACCGCAAAAGCATTCAATTGGGCTAGTATTCTATCGTTCAACATTGCAAATCAAGTTCAGGATCCTAGAGGTATGAAAAATCCCGGTTTTTATATGACGACCTACCTTATAGATGGAGTTTGCATAACCAACATATTTCCTGCATTTAATTGGGGTTTGGAGCACAGATCAGAGCCCAATTCATGTTTATTGTTCTCAGTTGTGGGAAGTTAATTGTAAAGAAGATTTCTATGGCCTGTGTGATTACTTCCTCACTCCCATGCACAAGGCCATATTTGGTGTTCACCCGTACAAAATATCCCCAGGGGTTATCAAACCCCAGTGAGGAATAAGGGATTGGAACATAAAAACATATTATATCTTCATAAGGATATTTGGGGCCATAGGACCACCACATTTGTTAGCCAAATATGTCCACGATAAATTTTTGGCAAGAGAAATAACATACTAGATAGTAGAAAAAGTAGCCACTACCTACTTATCAGATAAAAAAAGAAGATACTTCCCACTTTCCCTCTCCATGTTGGCCAATTCTCTCTGCTGAATAAAAAACAAGCTGAAAAGGAGGGAGAAACCCTTAAGGAATTATGTCTATGTGTTACAAACCAGAAAGGGCATGACCCTCAAAATATGGTGTATGACCATATGAGGGATGTCAAGTTAGCACCACATGTAATGCATGAAGTCAATTTTGTAGAAGATATCTTCAATGGAGTCTTGTATTTTGAAAATGTGATAGGCAGACTTACTATTGAAACATCCTAAGAAAATATTCACAAAGAGGAAGAAGAATAGAGGATGTTGAGGATAGAACAGTTCAAATCCTTACTCCAAAAGGACAAATAAATACTAGAGGCTCAAGAATGTGAAAAGAAACTCACGGAAGAAGAAAGAGCAAGAAAATCCAAGGAAGCCGAAAAGAGATATCAACAGAAAAAGAAGGTCAAGGCTAAGAAAAAAAAAACGAGTTAAAAAATAACAAAGGTGAAGAGCCATCCTCTGAAGGAAATAATGGGGAAAAGTCAACATATATAGATCTTAAGAAGAAATAAGCGGAAGATGCAAGACAATAAGAGGAATAAAGAAAAAAGAAAGAATATGAAGAGAAAATAAATGATGCCAAATCCCGAGAGAACGGACTTGAGAAATATAGCATGGTGGTGATAATAAATCCTGACACAAGCATACTCAATGTTCCATTGGAAGAATGTACTCCACTAGCATCCATCCCTGGAAGTCTTTCGGTCACATCTACAGGACTTGGAATTGAAGGTGCAGTTGTTGTTGTAGGTAACTATTATTATATCCACAAAACCAAGGCCATTGAAAAGAGGATGACCAAGAGGAAGATAGAAGGAGATGATACAAGTCATGGAACAACTGAACGAGGTATCAAGAGGAAAGAAGGACCAGATCCCAAAGATAACACAATACAAGCAACCTCAACACTCAATGCCTTTGCTAGTGCAATTGTTATGTTAGTATATGAATTTGCAGAAGCTCTGGACACAACAAAAGTGAGAATAGTTGAACTGGAAGTTGCCATTGACACAATCAAAGAGAATGTGGCCAGTGAATTTGGGAAAGAAGCCATGAAAACATAACAAGTGCATAGAGAAGAACTAGAGAAATAATTGCAGCTTCAAGAAAAGGACTTGAAAACAGAATTTTAGAAGAAGATAAATTTAAACCAAAATATGCACCATGAAGAAACAAAAAACACTCAAAGCTGCGCATGATCAAGAAGTTGCAAGGCTCAAAGGTGAACAATTAAAAATCAATGAATATAATGAAAAGATTGAAGAACAAGTCTGAAAATTGCAACAAAATTATCATCTTCTGGAGAAGATTGTATAACAAAGCAAGACAAAAATAGAGGTCCTAGAAATAATTAGAGAAGAAGCCATGAGGGAAAATGAAACACTAAGAGATATGAAAAAAATATTCTTTCTCTTATTGCACAAAATTCAAAATAATTGGTTAGACCACATGAAAGTAGTTCAATAAATGAATGCCATAAAAGAAAAATATCAGAAAGTTCAAAACGCATATGACCATATCGTCCAATGGAAAGATGTTTGTGACAATTCTCCTAGCAGTTTTCCAATGTATACATCCAAGTAGAAGATTAAATACCAAATATTACTCGACACAGGGAAATCCATTCTCAATAACATGGAGAATACTCAAATGAAGGTAGATCAAGCTCGCAGGAAGTTATGGAGAGCAACTGAAGATCTACTAGAACAACTCAGAATGGAAAATGGAGCAGGCTTGGGAAAAGAAGGATCAAATCATATAATGATAAAATATGTAATGCCCCCCAACTTAACTGAGGAACATTACTTGTGGAAAATACACATAAATACAAATTTTTTTCAGTTAACTAAATTCCTGTAGCTTACCGACTACAATTTACTTACAAATTTAACCTTTTTTAGATACTAAATAATTAAATACATCTAAAATATTCTAAATTCATATGACGGTCGCATCCTCATTGAGATAACCTATTCACACTGTTGGCGACGGAAGTCACTCCTGGATTGCTTGCAGGAGCAGAGCCCGACGCCCATCAGTTTTATGTCACAGTAGTTTTAATGGGTGATCAAATGGGTAGAGACTCGGAAAGATATCACTCAAACTTAGGGACTGGGTCCGGCATGCGAGGAACAAAGGAGGTCTTGATCTAACTTCAGTCAGTGGGTTGATTTGAAAATGAGTAGGTTGAAGACTTGGTGAGAAGAGTGGACAAACTACCTCAGGCAATAGACCTTTCAGTAATTTGTAGAAGAAAAACTCTGAATGCGATATCCTCCAGTTCAGAGCTTCGGAAAACTGAAAGGGGGAACTTGACTGGATTCTCCAATTCCAAGTCGTTCAGTGCTAAGAAAATCACAGGGACCGATTAGAAACAATGTGACTGTTACAACGATCAAACTCTACATCATCCTATAATAGTTACAACTCGACTGGATTCTCCAATTTCGAGCCGTTCTAATACAGTGTAAACATAGACGCGAAAGAAAAACTGACATTCATAAGACAAGAAGTCTCAAGAGTCCAAACATAACCAGAAAAACAATGCTTCATTAAAGTTTACCACTGGGAGCCTTTCTTAACCATCGGTCCTTACAAAAATGGCGAAAACAACTACATATACTAAAAAACAACTACAACAGCAAAAACAAGACGCTGCATTAAAAACATTGCGTCTACATGTCTTCTGACAGTATGCGCATGCAGAATCAGGATGATCGTGCGCCTATGACATACGCTACCTTAACTTTGCATGGCCTTTGCAGGGGAGGTAGCTGAAACATTAAAGGCCAAAATGGCGTGTGCAAACTTCTCTGTCTAATTGAGGACTTCGGCATGGCTTCTTTGGAAAGAATCAGTACGGAGGACCATCTTGGGTGGACCTATTGACGGGTGGAACCGGTCCGGGGTTGTCTAAATAACCCAAGCCATTTGGAATGGACAATAACCCAAGCCATTTGGAATGGACCACCCTGACGAGTTTAACGGCTCCATTGGCCGCTCTAAGGTTTCCTAAGAAAACCAAAGAGAAAACTGATCTGAGCTAAGTAATCTAACTAAACTAAATAAAGCAAACTAACTATAACTAAATACAAGAAACTAACTAAAACAAAGGAAACTAGAAACTAATAAGACAAAGAAAGGAACTAATATACTAAATATAAACTATTCTAACTATTCTATCTACAAACTACAAATTACCCTTATAATAACTCAAATCAACTATCTAATTATCAGTTGTAATATTTCTTATTCACAAATGTACATTATAAACAACCAACAGATTTAATTAAAACCTGCAAAACTCATGTGTTCGCTGCCTTAGGACAGCCAAGGATAACTCTTTTTGATTTTTATATTTTATGAAAAAGAAATAAAAACTACTAAAATTAAACTATCTAATATATTTACTGAAATTAAACAATCTAATAAACTTACATCTATATTAAACTACTTAGAGAAAACAGTAAACAACACTCTAATTGAACTGGAAACGCTCCAAGTCTGCGCTGTGTATGATGACTTCTTAAGCTGGTTGGAGGAAGAAATTCACACCGTTTGGTCCTTAATCTTTTCGGAAACGATCAGTTGTGTTGCTTCTTGGAGTATGTTACAGGATAAACAAGACATAAAAGAAAATCATAACAATCTTCTGATCATAAATTCCTGCAAAAGGGAAACCTATTATGCAACAAACTTATATATAACAGTTCGATTCATGAAGAAGACAAAGCTATCATTCACAAACTGAACTAACAGTTGTTATGTCTTTTATCTATTTGGAAGAGACAAGATATGAATAACAGTAATAAAATTATATCATTTGAATTTGATTTAGATAGCAAAAGTAATACTAAACCATAAACAAAATGATATACAAAACATGGAACAAAGTGTTGATATATTGAAAAGCAAAAGCTATGACAAAACACCAATTCTGCTCCAGTCTGAATCAAAACTCCATATCCTTGTTCTCCCACAACTGAGGATGATGATTATTACAAAAATCATAAGNNTTTCTTCACAAGGTAAAACTTCCTTGTGGATAATATCAAATAAGTTTACATATCCTGGGAGATATCCCAAAATCACCTAAACTAAGCAAATAAAATGCAAGTAAAATCTGTAGATCATCCCCTAACTACTCATGATATCTATTGCCAATTCGAATTTGCCTGCAATAGAACACAAAGATCAAATTAGAAGGATATTTTGTTGAGAAAACAATAAAAAAATTGACTCTACAGACTTAGCTACAGAATCTTCTGATTCTGTAGCTAGTCAAAATAGCAAACAGGACCAGGTATAATCAAATAAAATCAAATCCAAAACGAATCACTAATGATTCAATTAAAATTATCCCTTAAATTAAACCAAATCGGAAAGAATGCAATCGGGACAGGGTATGAATGCTCTGTTTTTCCAATTGCCATAAAATCGGAGCAAATCTTAACATGACTGTTTTATAAATGCAATCAATGACTAACCAAATTGTATAAGATACGAGACAATCATAATTGATTTGCATAGGGTTCATATCATTTAATCAATTGCCAATATAGAAAATCCGTCACGATGAAACATGCATAACTATATCCATATCTAGCCATAAACAGTTCACAGGTATGACCGTAACTATCATTGACTAGTTATAGTCATAACAACAGATTGATATCATTCAGTTAAAAGCTCGATATGTAAATTGCTTCCATTATAATCGGATGAAATCATACTCCATGAATATCGACCCAACGATTTTCATGTTTGATCACCACACAGTCAACAGACAGAGACATGATAAGATCGACAGAATCTATGAACTGGGCACAAATCTTAACTGAGTTAATTATGGAAACAATATCGTAACCCTGAGCAGAATCCAACTCAAACAATAATGAGAATCGAATAAGTTGCAATTTGGTTATGTATCAACAGAAAAGTATGAGATCTGGTCAAAAGACATTGAAAATAGTTAGCCCATTCATCAATCATATAACATAACCAATTCAAATCGTGCCATTGACTGTATTCGAAAATCGGAATACCAACAACAGTCTATTTTTAACAACTTCACTTATCAACAGAGCATCCAACTGAAGTTAAATTTGAACACTCAAATCTATTCGACGATCCATCGAATCAAAACCAAATCCAATCGAAACTTAAACTATAACGAAAATTGATTTATAAAACAAAAATTATATACAGCAAAGCATGCTTAGATAATAGAGCAAGTCAAAGATGTACACAAAGTTTATGAAAGTGCGATATAAATGAATGAAAGTTATACCAGTGCGGTTGTTGAGGCTATGTCAATTTTGAATTGACAATTGCTGTAGCAGACTCGACATTTTTGAACAGGATTGAACCAGTAGTTCATTGCTTCTTGTCGTTGGGTTGCACCTTTGCATTCTGACTAGTGAGCTTTGCTACTTGGTTTTCCAAATCGTGGATTCTGGATTGCAACATCAGTACATCCAAGTAGTATCTTTCCAACCATAACCCACACTGATCGCAAGGTGGAACAGCAAGTTGAGCAGTCGAGGGTTTCGATGATTCACCGAGGGTTCCATGGGGTGGTTCGATGCCAGGAAAGTCAAGATTATCCCGCAGACAAGGAGGTAAATTCTTGACAAAATCATAAGGAGGTTTGTCACACAAGCCTTCTGAGTAAGGATACTCTTCGGCGAGAAAACATTCAATCTTTGAATCAGAGTCTTTGCTGACCACGATAGGTTCTGATTTGGCAGGGGGTTTGGGTTTATCCCTCGCCATGCGAGAGATTAACCTTGCATTTTTCTTGCCTTTAGAGTTAGCACCAGACTTAGCTTTAGACTTTTTGGTTGCGGGTTTATCAATTTCAACCTGTTTAGTGACAGCCATAGGTAAATTTGTAGGTGGGTCGGGTAGAGGTTTGGGTAGCAAAACACTATAAGGCACAGGGGGAATAGGCTGGGTTTTGGTCACCATAGGTTTATAAACCTGTGGAGGGTCCGATTCTTCGAAGCCATTACGGCTGAGAAAATCATCCCAAGAATCACGACGTAACCCCAATTCATACACTATAAACATTTTAATCAATCCCAAATGGAAGAGGATGGTATCAGCCAGGTTACGCTTGTACCTTTTAGCCATTTTGAACAAACTCCTATGCAGATAATGGGGAATACTAAGTTCGAAACCCATAAATCCCATCAATAAACGAAGGTGAAACATGAAAACGAACCCGTACCTGCCCTCGCAAGTAATGAATTGCTTGATTATCATTAGCAGGTCATGCCAGCGTGGCTTTAACATTTTAGCAGGCAAACCTCTGTCGCATGATTTCACTGTTCGAGATTGGAACAACAATGTCCATGGGACATCATCTACCTTGCAACTCTTCGACCATTTTTGTCCCGT
>CBVK0100688020.1:0-29829 GCA_900067695.1 Picea abies | reverse complement strand
AAATTTGAATATTTTTACAAAAATATCGCCAAACATTTATAGTTGGCATATGAAGGATTAGTAAGATTCACCAAGGTTTCTACATTTTAAAACAAATTTCCATCCTTAAAATCATCCCTACCTGAGAGCAATGATGTATACCTTCATCCTGGTAGCACACACCCCCAGGTCTACTAGACAATTATCAAGTCTAGGTCCTACAACTTGTTTTTCCCTCGAAGCCATCTCGACTTGTTTAAAGTCATCATGCTCGTAGGCTGCCAACCCACTCTTTTCTAATGCAGATGGTGAAATGAAATGCTCGTAGGCTGCCAACCCACTCTTTTCTAATGCAGATGGTGAAATGAAACTATCTGTAGCACTAGAATCAATAAAATTTTAACATTGATATGATTTAGCGTACCTGTCGATTCCACCACCTTGGATTGATGTTCTGCCTGGCGATTATCAACTGTTGCATAAATCTGGTGGCTACCACTTGCTCTTCCCATAGGGTCCTTTCCTTCTCTATGCACAAATCTTGATTATAACTCTGGGCAGTCATGCTGGTAATGGGGTCCTCCACATCCCCAACATGTAACCTAATATTGAACTTCCGTACTACTCTGTGATGGTCTCTGAAATGAGTTCCTTCCCCTCAAACCCCTGCCCCTACTAGATTCTCCTTGAGATGGTCGTGGACCTCCCTGTGTCATTGGTGATGAACGGTATGTTGCACTTGCTGCCATTAAAATCCCTCTGGCGACTATCCTTGGTGTGAATCTATTACCATATGGAGGTGGCCTTGAGCCCCCTCCCTTGGGAAATGTCCTAGGGGCCTTCCCCACGAATCCAGGACGATGTGGAAAGGTCAATCTCGTAACTCCATTTAATTTCATGTGTTCCTCAGCATAACGTGCATTTTCAACTGCTTTCGCTATCGAATACGGTTTCCACATCTGCACCATGGCACTTATCTTAGGGTTTAAACCATAGACAAAGTGTTCTGCCTGTCGTTGATCATTATCCATGTATGAAACATATTTGACCAATTCCATAAACGTGATCTCATATTATTCTATAGTCATGTTTCCCTATACTAGAGCATGAAATTATCCCACCTATTGTTCCTCGTAGTAAGCTGGTAGATATTTCCTTTGAAACCTTTCCTCAAAAAGTTCCCAAGAGACGGTGTTAGGGGTAAGGTGCAATTGCCTCTCCAGGTTGCCCCACCAATTCAGGGCACTGTCCCTCAACTGAAAAATCACTATCTTCGCCTTTGAAGTGGATGCATAGTCCCTTAAGGCGAAACACCTTGTCATGCCTTCCAACCATACCTCTGCACGTTCACTGACATGACCCCCAACAAACTCTGGAAGTTTGATCTTCTGTAGTTCTCTAGTGATGTCTTCGGGTGGAGGCCCTCCCCTTGAATCCCTCGATGCTTCAGGATTACCCATTCCAGATGATGGGGGTTCCACTTTGATCCATGTTGGTTGACGCCCCTTTAAAGTTTCATTTATGGCCTCCAAAGAGCATAGAATGAGAGCTAATTCAGGCGGTGGTGCTGGCTGTGCTGGCGGTCTCTACGTCGATGCCTCTCTACCTTGATTTCCTCTCATCCTAACCATCTTGTATACTTGAATCTGCATCAACCAAAGTTCGTCAAGGTGAGTCTAGGACATTTCACATTTGCGCAACTTAAACTAGAAAACAGGGTTAGGCATAAGTTTTTTTTTACTTGTCTGTAAACAGACGTTACTCTCTTTAGGGGAAGTGTCTAGGTTAGGGTTAAAGCATCTAAGCTTGATGTCTTCACCTAAGAAAACTATTGACCCTCTCACCTGGTATTTATGCTAGCACTGTACCACACTCACCTATTCCTCTAACTTACCTTCCCAGTGCGCACGAAGCCCCCTCCTGCTTATCCTAGTCTAAGTCCTTAAAATTTTCGCTTAAACAATTTAATTAGTCACTTTAACTATTTTTAAATTAAACATGAATCATAAAATTAAATATAATTTAAACATTAATTACTAAAGATTAATTAGTGATTCTATTCTAATGATTAATTACTTATAATTAATCATATTAATTATACTAATAAAACATACTCAATTACCTTGATTAATCATAATTACTTCAATTTTATTTTAAAACATATAATATTTAATTTAATGTTTTCTTATAACATAAAATATTTAATTTAACATTTAAAACATATAATATTCTTAAATAATCAAAGTTTAAACTAAATATAAGCAATTAAAATTTAAAATTTAATTATATAATAATATTTAATAAAATATAAAAATATAAAAATAATATAAAAATAAAAATAATAAAATAATATAAATTAAAATAGTAAAATAAAATTAAAATAAAATAAAGCACGGGCACGCATGAAGCCCATGTGCCCTGCCCCCATTTCCTCATGCTCTCTTTAACCTAACCCTACACCCCACTTTTGTTCTCATGGATGGCGCAACAGTAAGCTGTTCCGGAGTGGCTGTCAGAGGTCTCGCCTTGATGGCTTTGGCCCTGGCTTGCGGGCTTGGTTCTTGTGGGCTCCTCCCTATGGCTTTAGCCCTGGTCTATGGGCTTGGTTCCTGTGGGATCCTCCCCATGGCTTGGAAAAGGCCTGTGGGTATGCGATGGAGCTGCCTCTTAAATGCAGAGGTAGAGGTGGTCTAAAGCACAGTCAATGGACGCGTAGTGCAAGGTTTTGGGAGCTCCTTCCAGTGGCTTGGCGCTTGAACGCTAGACTCTGACTTGTGTTATGTGTTTTGCTAACCTATGATGGTATGTGCAGGTGGTTCTTGGATCTTGGAGATTTTGGCGAGAGTTCGGGAGAGAGCTTGGGTTTGGTGTTGGCATTTGGCGTTGGCTTGTTTGACTCGGCCCTTGGTATTTGCTTGGCTCTGGCGCTTGGGTGCTGGCCTGTGACCTGCATTATGGTTGTATTCCTTACTCATGCTCTTATATTTGTGTGGCTTGTTTTATTCGTTGAGGTGAGAAATGCGCTCGAAACCCTAATGACTCTGCCTTGGTGTTTGGCGTTCTTGCTCTGTGCCCCTCCTGCGACTTGTTTGATTCGTTGAGCAAACAATTTCCCCCTCTTGGGGTTCTCCTCTATGTGACTTGGCACTTTTTTAAAGACTTGTTGAGCGCTTATTTTTGTATTGAGGGCTCTGCTCTTGGCGCCTTGTGAATGGATGTTACTCTTGATTCTTAAATCAGTTGCTCAAGCTCGGGAATTTATTTGTTCATTTTACCTTTTATTTATTGTTAAATCCATGGCTTCCATTGTTTTTCATCTTCTTGGAATAATTTTATTTACTTGCCTTTGAATTCCTATTACATTATCCTTGGACCCCACGAATTCTTTTCCTAAATTCTGTTGTTTTGTTTGTTGCTAAACTTATTTGAATTCTTAGATTATCCCTGGACCTCATGACCTCCATCCTTTTTACTTGTAGTTTTTATCTGAATATATTGTAAGGCTTTGTGAAATTGTTCTATGGATATCCTAGAGGTGTAAATGTAACTTCTTCCATGAGTTATTTTGAATAGAAATTATCATCGCATGACTTTGCAAGTGCCATAGTTAAACTGCTACTTGGAACAAAACATTACATTTACCCAAGTTGTTGCATGAAATAAAACTTTATTCTTTTCCTTGTGGAAACCCAGGGTTTGAGGCCAGGGTTATTGGAATTTTTTTGGACATAACTACTGTCAATTGTTGTTATGACTTGACATGTGGTTATTAATGATTGAAACCCATAATTTTCATACTTTTTTTATTTTTTATTTTGTTTTTTTGTTTTTATATTTATATTATATAAGTATATAGAATGGAAAGGGTTTGGCCCTTGCGCTTGGCTTTGGTGATTTATGTGTTGGTTTGTTCTCGACAAGTGGACTTGGAGTTTGGCATGGTTTAATATGTTTACATTTAGACTAGGTCACTTGTGTGGACACATTTTTGTTTTCATTATTTATATTTATATGTATATTTGTTTTCTTTATAGTTTAAATAAATATCTTTTATATATGTCTATTTGTATACAGTTATTTATACCTCTATTTAGAAGTTCAAGGGTAGAGAAGAATTATTTGAGGAAGCATTATATATATATATATATATATATATATACTAAAAAAATTGTGTGCTTGGCTTGCAGGTTAGGTGGAGCTAGAGCTTGGCCCAGATTTGTATACATTTATGTACACACTCCCTCATATTTTCTATATACAGAGTGTTTATGTGTATCTAACGATTTCTGTTACATAAGCCCTTTCATGGGTTTCATTGTACAAGTCAACAAGTTTTAGAGTTTTTAGAGAGTTTCAGGGCTGTTTACAGGACACATAGCTTAACTTTATGTCCAGAGTCAAGAGGATGGGTGGGTAGGTAGGCCCTTGGCTCCAGATTTTAAACTAAGGCTTTGATACCATGTGTAAGGTCTCTTCCAACAGAGCCTTATAAAACATAAATTTAGATAGAGAAATGCCAATTAATCAGTTTAAACAGTAAATTCTAAAATTTTACAGTCCATACTAGTCATAAATAATCATAAATAGACTACACAACATATTACATATTTTCATACATAAATTCATATCATAAATTTAATCCTTAACAAAATTAATACTAGAAAAATACCTCTTGAAGGAGGAGTATTTCCTTTGCTTTCCTGTTGTTGCAGACTGCTTGGAACTACCCAAAACTGAACCTTTTCCTCCCATCTAGCTTGGAATAGAGCCTCTCTGGCTCCCTAGCTCCAGGATTCCTGGCCCCCGAGCCCAAAAATACCAACAACAGGTGCCCCCTTGTAACATTCCTTCCATAAGCTTCTCCATCCAAAACCCATAATACAGTCTTCCAATCTCCAAAAATATCCCTTCCAAATTCCCCAATACAGTCTCCTAATCTGAAAATAATGCTCCCTCCAAAAGTCCCCCTCTCTCAAGTGTTTTCCCCCCTCATAACCTCCTTCCCCATTGACCACCTCTTCCTTTCATTAATACTCACCCACCTTATCTCTCCATTCAATGCCAACCACCTTATCCCTCCATTCAATGGTTCCATCCTTCGATATGTTAAGTTTTCTTTTAATAAATTAAAATTTATTAAACTTAAATTCATTACCCAAATATTTAGTGAGTTAATTAATTAATTAATATACATTAAACAATTAATAATTCAGGACAATTAATTAATTAATTAATTAAACTTAATATAATTTAAGCAATTATTTAACTATGACAATTAATTATTTAACTAGGGTTACAGAAGAAAATTCCATAATTAAGAAAAGAGAAAAACCAGTGAGCTCTTCATAGGAATGCATGCATGCATAATAGTGATGGTATAAAAATGGAAAGTCTAAAATAAAACTATTCCAGTTAACTACCACTAAACTAGTGAGTCGAAAATAGAAATATTTACAAAACAATCAACATTGGGAAGAGTGCACAATAAATTGTCTTGGGGAAAAAGAGGTAATTTGTATGGGTAGTAACAAGAAATTTTATACATTTATTTTTATAGGAACAACAAGTAGAGAAGAGTGGAGAAGCGATTGGGAGTTGGAACAAAAAGGATGGGTGAATTTTGGAGCACATTGGAGCATTTTGGAGCTAGAAATTCAAGAGAGAAGTTATTATTCCTAAACTCCTTGGTGAGTTTCACTATATCAACAAGTGTTTGTTGTTGTTTTTTCTAGTGGTTTTCCTGGAAGTGAGTTCCCTTGAGTTCCCAACTGAGAGATTCCTATCTACCTATTCTAGATAGACCCTGATAAATGAATGAAACACTCGATGGACTAAGAGCAGTGAAGGGGTACATTCCTTGGGTTGGGAAGGTTAAGAGGAAAAGAGTTGGAGGAATTTTGGGATAATTGTAGGATAAAACTAGTGGGTTGTGTGATATAGAGTTGTGAGGGACTCTGAAAGGCACCTTTCTTTTATTGATTCCTAGCCCCATCTTGAGGGTGACTTTTTGTTGAGATATGGAACAACAAGTCTATGGTTGTGTGGAATTTCCTTCCCAAGCAGTTGGTTGCACAAATGTTTTATAAAAGATAAGTATTTATCTATTTGTTGAGTTATTCCATGAATTTAATTACTCTGCTTAACTTTGTATGTGTGAATGGTTAATTATTGTTGTGAATGAGTTATTAGTTTCATTCATGGTCCTTTAGAGTGTTGTAAATGAATTTAATTATGGGTATTAGAAATTTGTTGAGTATGTGTTTAAATTGTAGTTGGTAAGCTACATGATTTTGATTAGCAAAAGAAAATTTTTGTTTTATGTGTATTTCCGTGTAGTAATGTTCTCTGTTTAAGCTGGGGGATGTTACATAATGGTGTTAGAGATGAAGGCTCAACACTGGTCTTGTATAGGCTAAGAGCCATCATGGATTGAGAAAATTCATGGTTTCATATTTCATCGAGTGATGATTTTGGGGGAAAATGGGGAAGTGTTGGGGTCCTATTGGTCCTTTTTCATGGAAGAAAGCAAATATCAAGGAATAAAAGGAGAAAATAAAATTGCGCAGAAGACACAGTGACTGTTACTGGGTCGAAGTGAGAAAAAGAGAAGAAAAGACAGAGTGATGACTGAGAAAGAAAGGCATTGGACGAGGAGATCGAGGATGACAAGTCAGCAAGGAAGAAGGATCATGGACAACTCAGTGAGTGAAAAAATCCATCGTTAGATGATTTGGAGCACCGTGTGAGAAGAAAGGAAAGATAGGCTGGAGAAGACCTGAAAATGTGTGTCAAGTTGACCTAGGGTTTTAGACACCTAGGGTTTTGGTATATAGGGTTCTGACACCTAGGCTTCGGCCTAAGGATGTAGGTGAGCTAGTGTAATGTATAAATAAAGGTCAAGAGGACCTGGGTTGTGTTATTGTCATTGTTACTAGTGTTTATCAAGTTGTTCGTATGTTGTGAGAGATTATTGTTGTGGGAGAGAGAAGTGTTGAGTGAAGAGCCTTCTGGTATTGTAATATCTTCAGCTGGGTGTGAAGATCAAGTCATGCAGCTGGGTGCGCAAGAAGGGGAAAGA
This sequence comes from Picea abies, assembly GCA_900067695.1. Lineage (NCBI taxonomy): Eukaryota > Viridiplantae > Streptophyta > Pinopsida > Pinales > Pinaceae > Picea > Picea abies. The sequence continues at coordinate 22,772 of CBVK0100688020.1, read as the reverse complement.
TATAGAGAAGAGAGAAGATATGTTGGTTAAGAGCTCAGATTAGAACTGTATGCTTTCATATTAATATATCATAAAGCACAGTTATTTGGATGTATCCCTAAGAGAGAGGGTGAACCATGTATATCTGTCTTGTGTGTGTGATTGATGTTGTGTTATTTTTCCTTGATATACTATTATTGCATTGTTGTGGTAGATATGAAATATGTATGGAGTATATCTAAGATGATAAGTGATATAGGCATGCTGTAATGTTCTAGTATTGGATCCACTTGATATTTCCCTTGGTTGTGGACATTTCTGTCTTACAAACCCCCCATAGCTTCTTTGGGTGAGACTGCATCTGCTTCACAGGTGTGCCTAAAAGGGCCAGTAGTTAGGGATTGTTGGTGCGCTCTTGGAGTTGAACCTTGGGTATGCCCCTGTGCCAACAAATGGTTCCATTGTCGGGACTAGAATCTTCTTGAGGGAATGTCAAGGTGGTTCCCATCAAAGACAGAGATTCAAAACTGGATAAAGGATCAAGAAAAGGACTTCGCTAAAGCCCAGAACAAGAACCCTAATATTAGTACAACGGATTGGTTGGAGAGACATATATTTACTGATATACACGAGATATTCTTTGGAGGAATCCATCAGGAACTATATGAGTGGTTATCCAGGTTGGAAGATACCCAGTTTGAGGTTAGATCTAGACCTCCTGTAGTTTGGACGTCGGAACTAATCAAGAAGGTCAAGAGAGTTGATAACGTCGTGTTAAAAGTAGTGGATCATTTTTTCGATAACACCATTGGAGGCTACATCACCAAGTTTGTTGTTGACGGAGTAGATTCATATAGCCAAGCTGAGAGATATTTATTCAAGGGACCCAGAGGAAAACTTTTACACTTTCTGAAGTTGAGAATCAAGATGTTGTTTCATGATAATAACATCTTGAAGATAAGGTAGATTGGTCAAATCTGAAAAGGCTAATGTTCAAGAATTCGGACAGCAAAAGAAACACAGAGGCTGGACATACACGCAGTGGGAGATAATTCTGAGAAGTTCATCTTGTGAACCTGTTCAAGAAGAACTATGGAGACAAGGGTTTCTATAGTGGATCAGAAGCAGACTTGATGGACAAAGATCATTCTAAACCCACTAGGGCAAAGGAAGAGGAAGTTGAAGAACTTCGTCAGGATGAGCCATAAACCTCAGGAACTATGCATAATATTGAAGTAAGTACTATTAATACTCTTGTTGGTTCGGCAGTGTTAAGAAATCAAAGAAATCAAAGTTACCAGACCGTTCATAGTACTATTACTAGTAGTCCACCACATACTTAGACAAGAAACCTAGGAAGATCTATGGAAGATGAGATGAGACTCCCTATATTTAGGGGAGATGGATATGAAGATCTTGATCAGCACTGGTCCCTATGTGAAACCATATGGAATATTAAAAATGTCACCGATGAAGCTGTCAAAAGAGTGTAGTTTACCACTACCCTAAGGGACCGCACACTGAGCTGGTACATGAATCTTGTCCAAGGACTTGCACAACCTAAGCTGTTGAATGAGATAAAGAATGCATTGATTGCAGAGTTCAAGAAACCCAAATCAGAGTCACAATGTTTTACAGAGTTGAAAGAGATCAAGTATAAGGTAGTCAAACCTGTTTGGGAGTTCGATCAAAGATTCAAGACCTTAACAAGATGATTGACTTTTCAGATCCCAGATGAGAAAAACAAGGAATGGTTCATTGCTTCCCTCTTAACACACATCAGAGCTCCTCTGATGCAATAGAATATTTCTTCACAAGATGAGGTGTTGAAGATTGTCGTGAAGCTAGAATCAACCCCTATGGGAGAATCCAGCTCAGGTATGAGTCATAACTTGAGTCAGCTGACTAGTTTGTCTTTGCAGGTCAAAGATATGAAGAATGACAAGGGAAAAGATAGAAGAGAAGACATATGGTGTGTCAGATGCAGATCAAAGGGCCATGACAAGGAACATTGTTCCCTATTCCATGAATAATTGGCCTCTGGAGCTCTGAGTCCTTTGAAGCAAGTCACCTTACCCTAGTGCGAGGTATGCCGAAATAGACATCATACTGGTGAGTGCTATTACATGAAAAAATATGTTCAGACACCCACTAATTTGTATTTCACATTTTGTAATTCCATGGGACATGATGATATGGATTGTAGGGCTTATGATCTCATGCATGAAAGGTTGAGAGACATATACAAGATTCAAGGCGAAGTATAGCAAGAAGGAAACACTACGCAGTATAACTCCCCTGGGAGAGGAAATCTCAATCCTCGTGGTGGATTTAGAGGAAGAGGATGAGGAGGAGGAATGGGTCAAGGCCAATGACAGATAATCTATTATAATTTTGCACAACTAGGACACTTGGAAAGGGATTGTCAGAACCCTTGTACCACTTGTAGCTACTGCAACTCGTTCAAACACCTTATTGAGGAATGTCCAACATTGTTGGCTAAACTTCAATAGAAACAAGAACCTCAGCAGAACCCGCAAACACAATTGATCAAAGTTGAACCTCGCGGAGAAGACCCTAGAGTCATTGTTATTACTAGAGGAGGCGCTACTATAGGAGATGACAGAATGACCCAAGGGAAGACTACAGAAGATTCAGGAATTAGGAAAGATGCAGAGAAGACCCAAACCTTTGATGCAAAGAAAGAAAGACAAATATTTGAGGAAGAAAGAAAAGAGTTCAAAGGTGACCAAGGTTCTTCATAAAAAACAAGACCAGAAGTAAAAGAGTATGGAATGCCTCAAGAATTTGATCAATCTTCTTTGCCAAGAGAAGGAGAAGAGGTAAGAAAGCTCATGGAATTTCTATATACTTGTGTTAAGTTAATTTAGGATGAGAGCGTTGTCCAAGAACTACAAAATTTAATCAAACAATATGAGCTAGGAAAGATAAACCCCTTACTGAATAGGGCAGTACATCAAATTGGTAAGAAGAGAAGGACCAATAAGGAATTACATTTGAATGCTCAAATAGGCGAATATGATATAGACTATGTGGTCCTTTACTTAGGGTCGGAGGTCAATGTCATGACGAAGTAAACTTGGGCACTAATGGGAAAACCTAGACTAATCTATTACCCTATCAGGCTCAAGATGGCTAATTAGCAAGATGTAAGCCCCTTTGGCATACTAGAAGATGTCCTTGTGGACATTGATGGAGTAAGAAAATTTGCATATTTTGAGGTAATTGAGATAGTTGATGACAACTTCCCTTACCCTGTGTTGTTAGGAATTGATTGGGCCTTCAATAATTCCATTGTGGTTGATTTAAATAAGAGATGTATGAATTTTGAAAAAGATGGCCTTAGGCTCATTTCACCCTTATATCCAGATGAAGGTCAGCGATACATAGATCCCATCAAAGAAGAATACCGCGTATATGAACTAGAAAACATATACAAATTAATAGCCAGACAATAGGATTACATTAATCCTACATTCGATGGGAACCTAAGCTAGCAAAGTGATAGTGCATGTTCATCAGACTCAGAAGAAGCACTGGAGAATTGGTAGAATAAAATGTATGAAGTATCTACAAGGAGATGTGATATACTAACCAGAGATGTTTGTTGGATCGACACAACAGTAAGTAACTTACCCACCTTTGATGGTCTAAATCCTTTAGAAACCTTCTTTTCAGACTTTGAAGAAAGTTTACCAATGAAAAAAAAAAATTGGCAATGGATGAGGCCCTAAGATAAACCCTAGCAAGATGGTGGGGGGAACACAAAAGAAATATTACAGATTGGGTATAGTTTTGTACCTTGATGAATGTAGAAGGTTGCAAAGTTTGATACATAGGTCGAAGCTACCAAAGGACCATGTGAAAAGCTGTGAGGAATCTTGGAGCAATTTTCCTCAAGAAAAATGGGTACACAAATTCATCAACACACTGGACATGACACCTATCAATTGGTACCTTCAAGCAGAGTTGTGCCTCATCACTACAAATTGGAAAGGTATGACTCAGAATTTTGTAACCACTTCTCATTTGAAAGTCAATATCCTTTAGTAGATCAAGAACTACATATTGTTAGACAGAAAGTATTTGAGGAGGCCTCTAGCCTCCCTTTGGAGCAAGACGAGGACGAATGGATTGCGCCTCTATAAAAACTGCAAGGTTGTTACAACATCAATTCTGATGAAGACGATGATCCAAGAAAGATGAACATTACATAAATGAAAGGCCAAAGAGATGTGGAAGGGCCAAGATTTGAGTTACCATTCATTTGACACCCAATCAATATTAAGAAGGTCAATATTGGAATAGAATAGACACTGAAGCTTGCAAATGTTGGAGATTATTGGGATGCTGCCACTATTGACAAAAATACAGAATTATTGCATGAATATCAGGACTTGTTTCCAACCAAGTTCACTGATATGAAGGGAATTAAGGGGCCTATGGGAGAGATGAGGATCCCTTTGAAGCTAGATGCTAGACCAGTCAAATAGATACCTTACATATTGAACCCTGAATATAAGGAGAAAGTGAATATCGAGCTCGACAGAATGCTGGAAGCAAGAATCATAGAACCTGTCGAAGAGTCAGAATGGATTATCCCTATGGTGGTGCAAGAAAAGAAGACATGAGAGATCATGATATGTGTAGATCTCAGGAAGATAAATGATGCTTGTTTGCATGACCCCTTCCCTACACCATTCATTTATGAAGTATTAGATAATGTGGGAGGCCAGGAAGTATATTCTTTTATAGATGGATTTTTAGGATACCATCAAATCTAGATTTCCAAGGAAGATCACCATAATACCACATTTGAAATAGAATGGGGATCTTATCAGTATATAGTGATGTCATTTGGATTGAAGAATGCCCCAGCCATCTTTTCCAGGGTGGTGGTTGAAGCATTCAAGGAGTTTTTGCATAAATTTATAGAAGCATACTTTGATGATTGGACTGTTTTTAGTTTATTAAAGAATCATATTGAATGTCTAAGGCTAATGTTGGCCAAATGCAGGCAATGTCAAATTCCTTTGAATTTGAAGAAGTGCATCTTCTTCTCACCATTTGGAGTGTTGTTAGGCCATATTGTATGCAAGAAGGGATTGCTAGTTGATCCATCTAAAATTTCCATTATAGTTGATATTCCACCTCCTACTTCATTCAAACAGTTGTGCATTGCGCTGGGACACACAAGATATTACAAGAAGTTCATTAAAGGATATGCCTAGATTATAGCACCCATGGAGAAGATTTTTAAAAATGATTGTCAGTTCAATTGGATAGAAGAATGCCAGCAGAGCTTCGACACACTAAAATAGAAGATGGTCACTTCGCCCATTCTAGTTTTCCCAGATTAGACCAAGGATTTTCATGTACATGTCGATGCATATTCCATTTCCTTAGTAGTAGTGTTACCACAACTTGGTGAAGGAGAGATTGATCATCCATTAGCTTTTTCTAGCAAGAAACTATCAACTGCAGAGGTCAACTACACCACCACTGAGAGAGAAGGGTTAGCCATGGTGTATGCACTGTAGAAATTATGCTACTACATGTTGGGAAGGCACTTTAAAATGTTTATTGATCACTCTGCACTAAAATACCTAGTCAACAAGCCAGTGTTGGGGGAAGAATATGCAAATGGCTTCTTCTATTTCAAGAATATGGCTTTGAGATCATAGTCAAGCCAGGAAGAATGAACAAAGGTCCTGATCACTTGTCAAGGTTGGAATATGGAGAAGAGCCCACTATTTTGGATGACACACTATTGGATACACAACTGCTAGCCATTCACTGCAAAAATTTTGCCACTACTTGTTGGGAGGGCACTTTAAAGTGTTTACTATTCACTCAATGTTGAAATACCTAGTCAACAAGCCAGTGTTGGGGGGAAGAATATGCAGATGAATTCTGTTATTTCAAGAATATGACTTTGAGATCATAGTCAATCTAGGAAGAATGAACAAAGGTCCTAATCACTTGTCAAGGTTGGAACATGGAGAAGAGCCCACTAGTTTGGAGGACACATTGTTGGATGCATAGCTGCTAGCCATTAGAAATATTGATGACCACTTCACATAAATAGTCTAGTTCCTATCAACAAGAATAGAACCTAGTGAATATACAATTCCCCAGAAGAAATACCTAGTAGTGTGCACTACATACTTTTCACTTATAGTTGGGCATCTATACAAAATGGGACCTGATGAGATATTGAGAAGATGTGTTATGGAGGCAAAGAGACCACTGATCCTTGCAGAAGCTCATGAAGGCATCGCATGAGTACATTACGCAGGGAAAGAAACTACACAAAAGGTTATGAGAACTAGCCTACCTTACATAGAGATGCTAAGGACTATTACAGATCCTACGATGTATGCCAAAGAGTTGGAAAACCTTCCTGAATGGATGAAATTCCATTAGAACTAGAGTTGACCCTATAAGCATTTGAGAAATGGGCCATTGATTTTGTGGGACCTTCAAACCCACCAGGGAAGCACATAGGATCAAGGTACATCATCACTGCAACAAAATATTTGACCAGATGGGCTGAAGCAAGAGCTGTGTGCTTCATATTTGATGACATCATAACCAGGTTTGCATGCCCAAAGATCCTTATGAGTGATCAAGGCACACATTTCATAAATAAAACTATTGAAGCCTTGACTGAGGAATTTGCAGTCCACCATCAAAAGAGCACGCCTTACCATCCACAAGCAAATGGGACAGTGGAAGCGTTCAACAAAATTTTGGAGACAAGACTAACCAATATTTGCAGTGTGAACAGGGATGCCTGGGATTTAAGAGTACCAACAGTACTTTAGGCCCATAGAACCACTTGCAAGAAGCTAACAATGCAGACCCCCTTCAAGTTGGTTTATGGTCTCGAAGTTGTTGTTCCAATGGAATACTTGGTGCCAAGCTTAAGAATTGATGCCTTTACAGATATGGATGACACTGGCACTGTTCAAGAGAGGCTTTCACAGTTGGTCGAATTGGAAGAAGACAGATTTATTGCAGGACTCCATCAATAAGTACAAAAGGAAAGAGAGAAGGCCTACCATGACATGCACATGAAGAAGAAGGCATTCATACAAGGTGATCTAGTACTGATATACAATAGTAAGTTCAAAAAACATCCTAGGATGTTTAGAACACATTGGCTAGGGCCATACGAGATCGCTTATGTTACAGAAGGAGGAGTTGTGCAATTGAAGACTCTGAATGGAGAATGGAAGGAAGGATTAATGAATGGGAGATGATTGAAGTTGTACTATCACAACCAGTTGACTCGTAGCTCTCAATAGAAGCATAAGGAAAAGGGTCTAGGTACCAGGTGCAGTTGAAACTAGGTACTAGACACAGAAAAGACAATCTGCACAAGGAGGAAGAGGAGGCATTAAACAGAAAGTAGAGGTTGCACTGCACAGTCTGAAGTCAAATTAAAATAGAATAATCAGATATGAAGTGCCTCGATACATGTCATAGGTGAGTGTTGGGGGCCTGTTGACCCTTGGTCATGGAATAAATAGAAGATCAAGGAAGAAAAGGCGAAAAGAGAACTGTACGGAAGACACAGTGAGTGTTACTGGGTCGAAGTGAGAAAAAGAGAAGAAAAGACGGAGTGAATCCCGAGAAAGCAAGGCATTGGACAAGGAGATCAAGGATGACAATTTAGCAAGGAAGAAGGATTGTGGACAACTCAGCAAGAAAAAAAAGCCACCGTTAGATTCTTTGGAGCACCACGCGAGAAGAAAGGAAAGACAAGTTGGTGAAGCCCTAAAAACATGGGTCAAGTTGACCTAGGGTTTTAGACACCTAGGATTTGGCCTAAGGATGTCATGAGCTATTGTAATGTATAAATAAAGGTCAAGAGGACCTGGTTTGTGTTATTTTCATTGTTGCTAGTGTCGATCAAGTCATTGGTATGTTGTGAGAGATTATTGTTGTGGGAGAGAGAAGTGATGAGTGAAGAGCCTTATGGTATTGTAAGATCTTCAGTTGGGTGTGAAGATCAAGTCCTGTAGCTGGGTGCACAGGAAGGGGAGAGATAAAGAGAAGAGACAAGATATGTTGGTTAAGAGAGAAGATTAGAACTGTATGATTTCATCTTAATATATCATAAAGCACAATTCTATGGATGTATCCCTAAGAGAGAGGGTGAACCACGTATATCTGTCTGGTGTGTGTGATTAATGATGTGTTATTTTTCCTTGATATACTATTATTACATTATTGTGGTAGATCTGAAAGATGTATGGAGTATATATAAGTTGATAAGTGATATAGGCATGTTGTATTGTTCTAGTATTGGATCCACTTGATATTTCCCTTGGTTGTGTACATTTCTGTCCTACAAACCCCCCTTAGTTGCTTCGGGTGAGACTAAATATGCTTCGCAGGCATAGCAGAAAGGGCCAGTAATTAGGGCTTGTTGTTGCGCTCTTGGAGCTAAACCCCGGGTCTGCCCCTGTGCAAATAGGAACCAAAGTGAAATCCCCAAATTTTGAGTAGATTTCTAGTAGAGACCGAAATAATAAGATCTCTCAGATCTGCCATATTTTTTCCCAGTTGTTGGATTTGTAGGAGGTGTTTTGGGAGAGCTCGTTTGGAAGGTTGGGCATGTTTTGGAATTCAATGAAGTCATACCAACTAAGGTAACCAATGCATTGTTTTGGTATCCCGAGATGATCGTATCCATTGAGTGGCATGATTTTTGACCGTATGATCTATTAAATGATCATGTTTCCTTGGAAGGGATGAGGATGAAGGAGAATGTGACATAATTTTCCACATCATCGCGTCATGTCAGATGAAAAATCAACAATGGAAGATGAATCCTCTAGTGCCACATAGCAATCAAGTGCATGTCTTTAGAAGGAGAATGTGAGAGGGTTCATTCGAGAAGGTTTCTGATGGCAAGTTATGACAGAGAGAGCTTGATAGGTAATCAGAGTTGGGTGTTCAGAAAGGTCAAGAAACATGGAAAGATATGTTTTCTATGGAGGGTTTCTTATAGGAGGAGTATGTCAGTGTTTCAAACTACAAATTTTAATAAATTCACATACCCAACAAGTGAAGATTCCTTATGGGAAGGTTCTGATGAAGAGTTCTGATAGGATTGGGAAGGACTATCCACGGTTTGGAAAGGATAAGAAGATAAGAGATTGGGATTAATACATATTTTGAGATTAATCATTTGGATCTGAAGACTATTACAACAATAATTTAATGAATTTCTCCATTAAAATTCTAGTTTTTGAAGGTCTTCATCTTGCAGGGCATTTTTAAGGGGCTAACCAACATTTTTAGAAAATCAATTTTGTTAGAAACTATGTGTCCTTCTAATATTTTGGCTTAGTGTTTCACTTCTTTCTTATTGGGTTAACCCAGGTTCAGATCTCAATAGATTTCCAACAAAACCTTCTAAAACTATCGGCCCTCCTGGTAAACCAGAAGGCAAAGCTGCGTGCAGAGTGAAAATTGCAATCTCACCTGAGATAGATTTATGGGTGACTGCAATACCCAGGTGTTTGCAGTCTAGGAATGAGTGGGGATCTATGAGTGTATTCTATCTTTCTTTATGAATTAAAATTGTTATTGATTCAATTATTTATAAGATTCATTCATCTTTATCCTTATGCATGCATGCTAATACATATAGTTAATCATTCATTCACAAGCTAATCATTGACAAAAATTAAACATTCAATAAAAATCACATAGAACACACATTTTACCTTGGTTCACCCCCTCTTGGGGCTACATCCACAAATATTTGGCTTCTCTGCTATTTTATTTAATCTGCTGCAAAATCTGGTGTTGCGCTCATTACGTATTCAATCATACAATCATGATGTGGTTAAGGTACCTCTGTGAGGAAGACTAGATCACACTAGGATCCTCATCTCGTGACCTAACCCTCAAAATATATCTTCTTTGACTCTTCTAAAACCTTATTACAAGCAGCAGTCTCTCAACAATCATAATAATCGTCATCAACTCAACAACCACTTATATACAAACCTAGACCTCCTAGGTTCTTATTGATACTATTTTACATGATTATAGCCATTACAATCCTTATCAAAAACCCTAACCCTATCATGGTTAGGCTTTCCTGCTTCCTTTCCATGTGACTTTTTCTCTTGTATGTTGATTTTCCTTCTTTTTTTGCATGTTTCTTTCTTGCCACTTGTTGTGTGTGTTCCAAAATTAGGTCTTCCTTTACAAAACTAGGTATTTCCTCAAAATAGTCCTGTGCCCAACATAAGACACACATTTTTTTCTTCTAAAATGACAGATATTGGAGAGATATTTCTAGCAAGCTAAATTGTTTTCCAAACTTAGCTTGTATGAGGGAGTTACAACCAAAATGGTCAAGGGTAAAAACTTAGTACTTGATTTCTTTTATAGGGAATAACTCCTAGATCAAGATTCATTTTGGATCCAAAGAGTAGTCTATGGAAATCCCATGGACTGTAGAAGTCATCCATGGATCCATATTTGAGTTATGAGTACCTAAAAATGTGTTGGGAGAGAAAGAGGACACATGTATCATGCAGGGTTGAAAAAGGAAAAATGGTCAAAACATATGAAGACCAGAACTTTCTTCTCGGAACTCAGAATTGGGAAAATAAATAGTATATGGAAAGGTATTGAGGAGACGAATCCATATATTAACCTTGAAAATTAATTTGAGAAGAATTTTTTCTAGTCAACTCAAAAGAAGATGATTGGTGGCGTTAAAGGGTAGAAACATTTAAGCATTCTTTTGTGAATTGTGTATGTATTTATTTTTCATCTAACATACATTGTTTGCACGTACATTTTCTACAGAGTTAGAGGTTTATAGAAGAAATTTGGTTTCTATATGAAAACCACAGTAATGGAAGTTTCACAAGGGTCCTACACTCATGAAGAGTAGTTCATAGGTCTGCATGTCAGGATGGGAAATGCTGAGACTGAGTCTAACGGAAGAAGAGACAAGAAAGATACTGTAACTATGAGAATCGTGCATAGAGAAGTGTAGAGATATAGAGCTGATAATGAAAATATTATGAAGGCTCAAGAGGAGATAATTAAGAGATTGAACATGTTGCAGAAGCAACCCAATAAGGACTCTTGCACAAATCCTAAAGCCAGTGCTAGACAAATGAAAACATACAAATCCTGTAGTAGAATGGATGGGCATGTGAATGATAGGAAATCAAGGAGTAGGAGAATGTGGCATCATTCCCTAAAGAAATACATTATGAGAGCTCATGATAGTTCATGGCCAAGGAGAAACACAAGTGTGTCCCCTGTAAATGTTGCATTATGTTGTCATTGATGTCAAAGGATTGATGTCAATCATTGTCATTGTATCATTGATGTATTGATTGTTGGATCATGTGGTCATAGATGTAATTGATATCTGAGAGATAATGTCATGAGGTGTCATAGTGATGTGTTATCATGGGTTAATGTTCCATATGGATTGATGTATAGATAGGATGATGTAAAGGTTGATAAATTTTGTCTTATCATGGTTGATAGGATGTACCAAATGGATGAAATCAAAAGTGGTCCCCTTATGGTGAAATCCCTAATAGGAAGACGCTTTGTGAAGTCCAAATGGTTAAGTGGTTGAGTCATATTATATGTTTGGTTAAGGAACCCAATGTTGATTCCCTCACATGAAGATTCTTTGTGAAGTCCAAATGGTTAAGTGGTTGAGTCATCCTATATGTGTGGTTAAGGAACACAAGGTTGATTGTGGAATAATGTAATGAATATCAGTGAATTTGTAAGTGAGACTATTATAGATGGATAGTGTTCGTCATGTCATTTCCAAAGATATGTGGAATGTCACATAACTCCTCACGTTTAGAGAGTTATATACATGTGAAGTTGGAGAACCCTCATGTGTTTTCTAGAAGCCTCTAGAAGGTCAAATAAGTCAAATTATTCTAGAAGCTCCTAGAATAAAGTTGACTAGTCAAAGTGGTTAATCATGGGTTAAGTGGTTGCAACAAGAAAAAAATAAAAAATAAATTAGTTGCAACTAAAAGTGGAGAAGTTACTATTTGTGGAGAAAGTAGTTATAAGTGGACAAGTGGTTAGAAGTGGTTTAGCCCCCAAAATAAGGAAGTTGGTTAGATGAGGAAGCTACTTGGAGAAGTATAAATAAGTGAGTAAGGGTCTCTTATGATGGAAGCTATTGAGTATATTGAAGATCTATTATGGTGAAATATTGATTTTAGGTACTCATGGATGAATCAAAGGTTCCGTAAGTCAAAGGTTTTTACGTCAAAAGTTTTGAAGGTTAAAAAAACCCTAGTTTTCTAAAGGGGTACACAGGCTCTAGTGAGCTAGGGCACATACATATGTGAGTTGTAGCGAAGTAAGGCACATGTATATGTAGGATGCAGTAAAGGAAGACTATGTACAGGTGAAAAATTTATGAATATTTGAGTGGTCGATGATGCTAGGTTCCTGAAGTCTGAAGCAAGTTCTAGACCAACATTATACAAGTTTATATATGCTACATAGGTTTTGGTATGGGTACATATTGTCTTGATGTTTATACTTTCTCATGATATGGTGAATTCTTGAGGCATTCCTTGTATGGTTGTATAAATGTCTAAATATGGTAGTTGGTTGGTTGAGTAGTTCAGTTTCTCTTTGATTGTGATATATCCATGATCTATGATTGTGTATGCATGGGGAGCATGCATATTTGTTGGATGGTATATATATGTTTTTGATTGGTGATGGTAAATATTGAGCAGTGACAGGAAGAATACAGTGACAAGTCACAAGTGGATGTGAAAGAGGCAGAAAGGGTCTGAAGGGTCAGAAGGTTGAATTTTTCAAAAACCCTATTTTTTGGAGGTGTACGTAGGATAACAAAAGGAAGAGCATGTACATATTCATGTTGCATTATAGGTAGGTCATGTACATATGCATGTTGCACTATTTAAAGGTCACGTACATGTTGGAAGAATTGGTTTTGTTTACAAGAAGTGTCTTGTACTTGAGGATTGGATTTCTCACATCTCAGTTGATGCTGAGATATGAAAGCTGATTCTTGGATTAAGAGTTGGCTCTCTTGTGTATTTTCTACTCTTTTCAGTTAATGCTGATAAACCCCAAGGATAGTAGTCCATAATATAAAAGAAACTTGTACATATATCTTGTGTGCCTTGTTTTATTTATGGTGATGGTTTATTGATTACATACAAACAATTAGTTATAAATGAAAGTAATGAATATTGAGTAAATGGTGATTCCTAACAAAGGTGTTTTGTAAAGAAGTGGAAAAAGATACCTACACTATTCACCTCCCCTCTCAGTGTGGCCGGTGTGTCCAAAAATCAGGAGACAGAGTAGAAGGGCCAAGGGAGACATCTTGCAAGGTTAATCCGAGAAGATCAAGACACCAACTTTCAATGGTGATCACAGGAAGGGATAAGAGGCCAAGGCCTGTTTGTTGGAAATGAAGAAATATTTCCAGCTACATGATTACCCCTCCAACGTAGAAACCATAATTGAAACCTACTACCTTCATGGAAAGGCAACCATGTGGTGGGACCAACTTAAGAAATCCAAGCATATTGATGATAAAAGGGTCTCATGGAGGTAGCTAAAAGGATATTTCCAAGCGATGTGTTTTTCTGAGTATTACTATGAGAGGAAGATGAAAGAGTTATTGGAACTCAAGTTGGGAAGCATGAAAATGGATTAGTATCAGAATAGGTTCTTTGAATTATTGAAGTATGTTGACTTCATAAAGGATGAGAAGGTCAAAATCCAATGGTTTTTGAGTGGGTTACCCTCCTTCTACAATGACAAGATACACTAAGATAACCCTAGAACCTTGAAGGAGACCATAAGGAGAGAAATGAATCTCTATGAGAAGAGTAGAGGGAGGCCAATATTTCAAAAGACTTAGAATGAAAATATGAAAGGAAATAAGGAGAAAATGAAGAATGGTTTTAAGACGTGATTTTTCAAGAATAACTCTCAAGCAAATCAACAAGGCCAGTCAACCCAAAATGAACACAAGACAATAGATCCTTTTGGGAAAAGGACAAGGAAACAACCTATACAATGTTGGGGATGTGAGGGGAATCACTTGTATAGGGATTTCCCTCACAAAGGAGAAAAATGAAGATTTTACACAACATTCAAGAGGATAAAACTATGGAAGATATGGGGGTAAGCATGCCAAGATTTATGTAGTCTAGGAAAACAAGCAAGCAGAGTATCAATCCCCCATGATTGAAGTGGAAGGTAATATTTATAACCATCCCACATCAATTTTAATTGATTATCGAGCTAGCCATAGTTACATAAACTCTAATATTATTGAATATTTCACTTGCAGAGGAGTAATAATAAGAAATATTGGTTATTTTAGTTATCCACGAGGCTAAGAAAAAGATCAATGAGTTGGATAAATATTTCCCAATAAACATGAATGGACTCAACAAAAAGGTAGATGTGAAAATTATATCCCTGGGTTCATATGACTATATAATTGGCATGGATTGGTTGGAAAAATACCATGATGTCCTAGACTATTACAACAAGACAATAACTTGTCTTGAAAAGAAATGGAAGCAAGGCAAGATTCAAGGGATTTCGATAGTTGTAGTTGTTAGAGAAATTTCATCTATGAAGCTGAAAAAGAGTTTTAGAAAGAGATGTCATATTTTTATAGCCCACATGGAAGAGGAAGCTAGTGATAAACTGACAATTCTTGAAAACCATCCAATCTTAAAATATTCTGAAGATTCTTTTGAGGAAATCCCAGGATTGACAATGAAGAGAGACACATATTTCCCAATTGATTTGATTCCAGGAGCTTCCCAATGTCCAAGACACCTTACAGGATGGGCACACCAGAACTGAAAGAGTGGTAGTTGTAGTTAGAGGAGATTTTTGAAGAAGGGGTATATACGCCCAAGTGTGTTTCCTTGGGGATCCCCATTTATTTTTGTGAAGAATAAATATGGGACCTTAAGGTTGTGTATTGATTTTAGAAAATTGAATAAGGTCACTATAAAGAAAAAAATATCCCTTTCCAAGGATTGATGATTTATTTGATCAACTGAAAGGTGTAGGAATATTTTCCAATGTTGACTTGAGATCAGGTTATCATCAAGTGAGGATAAAAGAAGAAGATATTAGAAAGACAATGTTTAGAAGAAGGTATGGGAATTATGAATTCATGGTAGGTCCATTTGGACTATAAAATGCCCCAACTATTTTTATGTGTCTATTGAATGGAGTGTTTAGGGAGTACCTAGAAATGTTTGTAATTGTTTTCTTAGATAAAATTATCATCTACTCTAAGTCTAAAGAGGAGCATGAGGATAATATGATAATGGTGATAAAGGTTTTAAGGGAGCATAAATTGTATGCCAAGTTAAGTAAGTTCATATTTTATCAAAAGAAGATCCATTACTTGGGGAATATTATTTCAACAAATGGGTTAGTAGTTGATCCCAAGAATATAGAGACCATTATAGGATGGCCAATGCGAAGAAATGTGATAGAGTTCAGATAATTTATGGGTCTAATGGGTTATTTACAAAGATACATAAAATCATTTTCAAATATTGCAAGCCCAATCACTTCCTTACAAAACAAGGGAGTGAAGTTCAAATGGACTCCAAAATGTGAAGAGAGTTTCCAACAGTTGAATTTTTTTTTGGAAAGTGAACGCATATTAAAGATTGTAGATATAGATGAAGGATTTGTAGTGTGCATGGATGAATGCAAGGAAGGTCTCGGTGGAATCCTCAATACAAAATATCATGTGCTATGCTATGAGTCTCAAAAATTAAAAGAAAATGAGAGAAATTATGCTACTCGTGATCTAGAATTAACAACAAATGTACATGCATTAAAAATGTGGAGACATTACCTCATGAGGAGGATATTTGAGCTAATAACATACCACTATGGTTTGAAACATTTATTTGGAAAACCAACATTAAATGATAGGAAAACTAGGTGGTTGTAATTTCTTAGTGAGTATGGCTTTGAATTTAAACATATGAAAGGAAAAGAAAATCAAGTGGTTGATTCACTCAAAAGAATAGATCATGAAGTGCATATTTCAGCCATTATCATGTACAAGATAGATTTAAAAGATAAAATTATCCAAGGAACAAATTCAGATCAACACTATTTGCAAATAAAAGTAAACTTACAGCAAGGTAATTTACAATATAAATTTAAATATTATGAATTAAAATAGGATGGAATCCTCTTGTACAGAGGCAAGGTGTATGTGCCAAATTCCATGGAGATGAAAAATATATTGCTGAGAGAAATGCATAATGTGCCATATGTTGGGCACCCAAAATATCATAAATCCATTACAGTCGTAAGGAGACAATACTTTTTTCTAGGAATGAAGAAAGAAGTGGATAACTACATAGCTTGGTGTCTAGAGTTCCAAAAGGTGAAAACAAAGCACAAACATCCAATGAGATTTATACAACCATTTCCCATTCCAGAATGGAAGTGGGAAGTGGTTATGGTATATTTTATTACAAATTTGCTCAGAACAATGAAGGAGCATGATTCCATCATAGCGATGGTTGAAAAATTGACTATGGAAACACATTTTATCCATGCAAAGAAAACACACAAGGAAGAAAACATTCCAAAGATTTATATGAAGGAAGTTTCTAAGATACATAGTGTTCCTAAGGCAATAGATTCAGATAGAGATTCCAAGTTTACATCCAAATTTTGACAAGATTTGTTCAAAGGATCTGGGACAAATTTGAATCTTAGTATGACATATCACCTCGAGTTAGATGGAAAAACAAAGAGGACCAATATGATATTTGAAGACATTCTCATAATGTATGTGATGGATCATCCATGGAAATGGAAAGACAATATCTACTTAGTCGAGTTTTATTGTAATAATGGGTATCAGATCTCATTAAAAATGAGTCCATTTGAATATTTGTATGGTCATAAGTGTAACACACCAATGAGTTGGATAACCCAACAGACAAAGCCATCATTGGGCTAAAATTGTTAAAGGAAATGGAAGAGTAGATGACAAGGATCAGGTAGAATTTAAAGGTTTCCCAAGACAAGTAGAATATTTATGCAGATAATAATAGAGTTTTAAGATATTTTAAAGTGGGGGAGCATGTTTCTCATAAACGTTAAAGAAAAAATAAGTACAATAATATTGGGTTGTTGCCCAAAGTTGGTAGCAAGATATTGTGGGCCTTTTGAAATATTAGAATAGATAGGTTTTGTTGCATACATGCTAGCATTTACTACATCCATGAGAGTTCATAATGTATTTCATGTTTCATTATTAAATAAATATGTTCTTGACCCTAACAACATAATTGATTAGACTATGATCTAGGTGGAAAACGAAGGGGATTTTCGAGTGGAACTAGTATGCATCTTGGACCAAAAATTCAAAGCGCTCAAGAAAACATTCATAGGGATGGAAAAGGTTCAATGGACATACTATGGCCCTGAATATAAAACATGGGAGCATGAAGAAACCATGTGGGAGGAATACCCACAATGTTTTGAAAGTTTTGAAGAAAATAGAAGCTAAAAATATAGACTCCATTTTTGGGAAGCTAGTTACAAAAAACACATCTCTGAAATTCTTGGTTTCCTATGCTGATATCCATAATAAAAGAATGGTGTAGCCCAATGGAATGAAGGAAGTGAAGGGAGTGAATTCTTTGGGTCAACAGGTTGAGAAGAACGGGAGATTATGGTTGGGACTACTGTTGGAGGGTAAAAATTGAAAAATTTTGTTTTATTTTCGAAGTATTGTGATGTAAATTTTTATATGTATTTTGGCATGGTGAAGTGCATCAAGGATGATGCACAATTTTAGTGGAGGGGAAATGTAATATCCCCACTATAATCCCTACCTTAATTAATGCATAATGTATATATAAATGTGGCTATGGTCAAGCAATGTAAATGAGAAATGTATTTTCTTGAATTGTAAATAAATATAATGTAATACCAACTACTAGGATATGGACAAAGATGGAGGCTGATTAATCCAAAAGAGAGGGGGATTCCTAGAGATTTCTTAAGAGGGGACCAAAGGGAAATAATTTATGGGTATTCAAACCCATTTTTCTGAACTTTATTATCAATTGGGGAAAACTTCTATTTTCTGGTTGAGTGTATGAGAGCCCAATCATTAAATACATATCATAGGGTGGGTGTGAGAGTCAATTCCCATAGTTATTGGAGAGCATGGGCCTGGGGTACAATCAACATTGGGAAAAGTGAGTAGTTGATTGTCTTAGGGAAAGAAAGGAAATTTGTATGGGTAGTAACAAGCAGTTTTACACATTTAGTTTTACAGGAACAACAAGTAGAGAAGAGGGGAGAAGAGCTTGGGATATGGAACAACAAGGTTGGGATAATTCTGGAGCATGATGGATTGTTTTTGGAGCATTTTGTAGCTGGAAATTGAAGATCTAGGTTGTCAATCCTGAAGAGTGAACTCATGGGTGAGTTGCACTGTATCAACAAGTGTTTCTTGTTGTTTTTGTTGGTGGTTTTTGTAACATCCCCCAACCCAACCCAGGGACACTACAGTGCGAAATACTCATAAAAAATGAAATTTTAACAACAAAATAATTTCCTTTAGATTACAACTATGAATTACATACAAATTTGACTATTTTCTGATACCATTCACTTGATGGATCTACAACATACTAAAATCAATATGAATGTTTTCTAATAATTCAACACAAAAACATATAAATCATTTCCAACTACACAAAGTTCATGCACAATGATTTTACTCATAAAATAACACAACAACAAGATAAAACACTTATCTTTCAAAATAGTTTTGCAACCAGCTGCTTGGGACGAACATTCCACCCAAACATAGAATGACTACTCCAAATTTCAACATCCAATCACCCCTAAGTTGAGGCTATTAATCCATAAAAGAGGGTGGAATCTCACTATCCACTCACAACTCATAAAACTCGCAACCCATTGATATTCTCCTACAACTATCCATATTTTCCACCAAATCTCTTCCTCTTGACCTTCCAAACCCAAGGAATATACTTCTTCACTAATCCCAGTCCCTTGGGCATCCCATTCATTTATCAAGGTCTCTTTTTCACATGTATCCAGGAATCTCTCTATTGGGAACTCAAGGGAACTCACTACTAGGAAAGACTGCCATCAAACAACAACAAGCACTTGTTGTTTTAGTGCATATCACTCAAGAGTTCACACTTTATGGCCAAGAACTTGTCTCTTTAGTATTCAACTCCAATACACTCCAAAAACAGGCCAAGATTCTATATAATTCTCCCTCCATGGTTGCACTAGCTCCAAGCTCTCTTTCTTTCTTTCTCCTTGCTTCTCATGCCCCAAAACTCAATGTGTAAAATTGTTGTCCCAACCCATACAAATTTCCTCTCCTTTGTCTTACTTGATTGATTCACACACTTCCCTAAGATGATTGTACTCAGCCTCCATGTTCCCAATAAATTTTGGATGTGACCACTCACACCCACCCTAATACATGTATTCAATGATTGGCTTTGGGAACACTCAAACATAAATTAGAAGGTTTAGATACCAATAGAAATTTTAGGATAATGGGCTGAATTAATATACATGGGTAATTCCCCTTGGACCCTCTCTTGGCCATTATCCTAGACCTTACCATCTCTTGTGGATTAATTCAACCCCCATTTCTATCCATGTCCCCTTAGCAACTGATATCACATTTTATTATTAACATTTATAAATACAATTCACATATTACATCGCTTGGTTGTAGCCACATATTATATCTACATTAATAATTAATTAAACTAGGGATTATAGTGGGTTTATTACATTCCCCCTCCCCTACAATTGTGCATTTTCCTTAGTACACACTATGTCAATATACATATATGTAAATTTACATCACAATACTTAGAAAAACAAATTTTGTAAATTCACAACTCCAACAATAGTTCCAACCATAATATCTTATTCCTCTCAACTCACCTACCCAAGGAATGCACCATTCATTTATCAAATCTAATCCAAGGGATGTACTATCCATTTATTAGGTCTAACCCAATGAATGAGCCATTATTTTATCAGGGTCCCCAACGTAGTTGGATAGGACTCTAAGATGTGCTTACGTAACTCTAACTTCTCAAAATGGAGTCTTGCATTCCATTTTCTTCAAAATTGTAAAAAATGTTTGGGTATTCTTCGCGCATGCTTTCTTCATGCTCCCATGTAGCATCATTAGGAACATAACAAGTCCATTGAACCTTTACCAACCCTATGGATTTGTTCTTGATGACTTTGACTTTCTAGTCCAGGATGCGTACTAGTTTCACCCAGAAATCCCCTTCGTGCTCGACCTGCATCACATTGCAATCGATTATGTGGTTAGGTTCAGGCAGATATTTCTTTAATAATGACACATTAAATGAATTATGAATTATCATGGATGCAATAAATGCTATAATGTATGCAATTGGCCCTATCTTTTCTAACACTTCTAAAGTTCCACAATATCTCGCTTCCAACTTTGGGAAACTTCTTAATCTTAGTGAACTTCTTTTCTCCTTCACTTTTAGGAACACATTTTCTCCCACTTTAAAGTAACTAAACACTCTATTCTTGTAGGAATAACTTTTATGTGTATCCTAGGTGGCATTTAACTTCTACTTGATTTTTGTCATATGTTCTTCCATTTAAATTAATAAATATGTCCCAACATTTTCTTTGTATGTTGGATTATCCCAACTCACGAGTGTGTTACATTTATTGCCATACAATGCTTCAAACAAACTCATTTTTAATGAGGCCCGATACCCATTATTGTAATAAAATTCAACTAAATGAATATAATACTCCCACTTAGATGGTTAATCCATCACATACATTCTAATCATGTCCTCAATGATTCTATTAGTCCTCTTTGTTTTCCCATTTGACTCTGGATGGTACATTGTACTAAGATTTAAATTTTTCCCAAAGCCTTTGAACAAACCCTTCCAAAAATTGGACGTGAACTTTAGATATCTATCTGAAACTATTTCCTTAGGCACTCCATCTTTTCTAGCAAATTCTTTCATGTAAATATTTGAAATATTTGATGCCTTGTGTGTTTTCTTCATTGGAATAAAATGTGTTTCCTTAGTTAATTTATCCACCACCACCATGATGGAATCATGTTTCTTCACTGTTCTAGGAGGCTTTGTAGTAAAATCAATTATGACAACTTCCCACTTCCATTCTGGAATGGGTAATGGCTGTAACAGTGTTGCTAGATGCATATGTTTATTCTTCACTTTTTGACACTCTAGACATCTCGCTATGTAATTATTCACTTCTTACTTCATTCTTGGCCAAAAGTATTGGCTTCTTATAGCTACAATTTTCTTATGATATCCCAAGTTTCCAACATATGGAACATTATGAATTTCCTTCAACACTGCATTTTTCATCTCATTGGAATTTGACACATATACGTTGCCTTTGTACATGAGAACTTCATCTTCTTTTCACTCATAATAATTAAATTTAAGCTGAAAAATTACCTTGATGTAATGTTTCTTTTATTTTGAGATATTGTTGATCTGAATTTGTCGCTGCAAAATTTTTGTCTTTTAGATCTATCTCGTACATGTTGATGGCTATAATATGCACTTCATGAGATCTCCTGCTAAGTACATAAGCCACTTGATTCTCCTTTCCTTTTATATTCTTAATTTCAAAGTCATACTCACTCAAAAATTCCAACCATCTAGTTTGTCTGACATTTAGTGTTGGCTAGACAAACAAATGCTTCAAACCATAATGGTATGCCTTTAGCTCAAATTTCTTACCCATGAGGTAATGTATCTACATTTTTAATGCATGTACAATTTTCACTAACTCTATATCATGAGTAGTGTTGATGGGTCCTAAATACCTTTAGTTCAAAAACAGGAACCAAACCCGCCATCGAGGCCCAATTAGACTTTGCAGTGTTTAATAGTGGAATGGTTCTCCATATCTTGCGATCTGACCAATTAATCGATGGGATTTACGTTTTCTTGCGAAGGTGTCTCCTTCAATTGGGACTTTCTCTTTTTGTATTTTCTCTTAGGTGGGACTGAAGTAAGATTGTAAGCTAGTATAAACCAAATTGGAAACAAAATAGAATTAAGTTTAACTACTAGAGAAAAGGTTGAGCTTGAGATAACCCACTACTAAAGCATGCAGACGACAATTCTATACCATAGGACTAGTAATAATACGTTAACCATGTGAGCATCCAATTACTGTTTGAGATACTAATTATCATAAAGAAAACACATATGCGATAAAACAAAGGCAAGAAGAATAATCCACCTACTTAATCCTCTATCACATGGTATCACAACGATTCATCTTCATCATTAAAGAAAAGAACAACAAAACATTGCTCCAGATAACTTGAAAATAGATTTAATTTCTCTTACTCATTACAACATCAGTCCTGAGATGAGATAGGAAATAGTTCTTCTCCACATCCAATCACACATGAATTTGATGAAAATAACTTTATCTCTGGTCCAGAAGGACTTCTCAATTAAAGCTACCTCGGAAATAGTAACAAACCAAAAAAGAGTTTCTTGTAGCAACCATCGACCCTTGACTAATTGGTCGATGTTCTTATTTATAACATAAAATTCAACTAAAAATAACAGCTAAGTGTAGTTTAAACAAAACAAAATTCACCACGTGGCATC
>CBVK0100688005.1:0-25414 GCA_900067695.1 Picea abies | reverse complement strand
GGGGGGGGGGGGCTTTGAGATTGTTTGTATGTTGAGAATTGAGCCAATTTTGCAGCGCTTCTTCGATGGTTTCACCTCTCCAAGCACAAGAGGGGCCAGTGGTCCTCTTTATCTCTTCCCACACCTCCAAGGAGAATTTTCAGCCTAGGATGAAATGATGGTTGGTTTCAATATCTTGCTTACAAAGACAATATTTCTTGGGTCCTTGAAAAATTCACTTTTGTAACTTGTCCCAAGTGAGAGCCTTGTTGTGAAGCAGTGGCCACGTGAACAATTTTTCTTTTGCTGGATGTTTTAGTTTCGAGAGAGTTTCCCCCACCAAGGATGGGGGTCCATTCTATTTTCCTGGGCTATAGGTGAGTACCAATCTTTGAGAGTATATCCAAAAAATGTCTGATTTTCACAGATAAACATTTCAAAATATACAACTTATAACATTCAATTATTTTGATAATCATTCATTAGTCGAAATATTGTCTTTGCTCAAGTTGTTTGCATCCCTCATTTCCTCATCACTTGCAGGGGATATTGTACTTGAGTTATTTGAACGAATGTTTTGTTGATTGGATTTATTTTGTTCTATCTCTTTGTGTTCAATATACAAACATAGAAATAAAGTGTAATGAATATATCTACATTTATAGTATAATATACATGATTTCAATTGAAAATAATACAATAGAAACGAGTGATTCATAATCAATACACATTCTTTCGAAGCTACTCCTTATGTCATCTCTTAATAAATCTTGTATTGAATCCATTCCATACTTTGCTTCTTGTGAGTTTTATACACGTGACAAAGCATAGATATAATTCAAGGTTTTTTGAAACTGCATTAACTATAAAATAAGGGAAGTAAAAGAACATAGCTAATATAAATCGTTCAATTAACCCTTGATACTGAACATATGATCAACAACCATATTTAATCCAATGTTAATCAAATGTTCATATGGATCTTTTTTGTACATTAGCATTTATTACAAAACATCCATGGATAACTCTAAATTAGTTAAAATATAAACATCACAACAAATGTGAAATGTTAAGTAAGGAATAGGAAAGTACTCACAATTTTTGCAATCAACCATTTTCTACCTTGTTGTCTCGTCTTCTGTGATAAATGGATACCATTTTGTTTTTTTTTATATAACAACAAAACGATTAAAAAGTAGTATTTCATGTGATAATTAAACTGTCTAATTACACATTAAAAAAACAATGATTACATATGTTTGATGCATGTTGATGTTAGGACAGATCCCAAATGATTCAATTATTCTCATTTCATTGACCATCCCCTTATACACTTTTGTGGACATCCCTATCGACATGTATCATATACCAATTCATTCATCCTTTGCAATTTTCTTAATATTTTTGAAAAATGAAAAAAACAATAAAAATATATTAATACTTATACGTAAGTAAATATAGCAGGAATATTAATTTGGTAATTTTTGGACTACTATATACATATTAAAGAAAAAAAGTTTAGACGACCAGTTCTGACGAATAGATAGCTCTCGATATTGCTCCACGAAAACCCTAGTTATGCATCATCTGCTATAAACATTATCATTATTTGGTCTTTCCCCATGACTTCGTTCTTGGGAAGGGTTGCATAATATCCCTCCCCAGATGTCACTACCTTCTGCTCCCTAGTAGCCTCTATCAGTAAGTCTTCCAAGCGATCGCCTTCCAAGTTCGTTAAAAAATTGGATGAAATCCTTAAAGTCCCTGTCCACCCCTCAAACTCCTGCAATCTGGATCTGTGCATTGTGGAAAATGGTTTGATTAGTCAATTCACGAGGATATGGCCATCCCCGCAGGCCATGTCCCTCTAGGTTGATAAAAATTTGAAACCCTTGATAGAAGGGAAACTCTCACATTATTTTTGTGGCAGATAGTTCTTCGCGTTTCTATTTGAAGAGAAGGAAGATCGATATATGATCTTTGGTAGTGGTCCTTACTTTATGGGTACTCGAAGGATGTATCTCAACTATTGGATTCCAGATTTCAACCCAAAAAAATGGCATTTTTCGGTCATTCTAGTGTGGGTGTGTCTGCCATTACCTACCATTACATTGTTGGAGTGATGATACCATCTGAAATATAGGTGTTGGTCACATGAATCATAATAAGCGTGGAGTAAATTTATTATTCATATGATACACGTATAAATACAATTTGGATGAACTTTGGATTCATCTTCCAAGGTCTCTTGGAATTCTAATGACCATTCACATATTGTGAGGTTACATATTCTTTCTCCAAGTAACCTTATCAGATTACATTTCCAACATTCCCCCCCTAATCCGAAGGGGTGTAAGTGAGTCCAAGGTGAGAGATGAAATCCGAAGGTGGACAATTGAAGTATGGAAGTGTACAACTTCCAATGCTTGAATGTGCTCTTTGAATCTATTGGTTTTGGGATTACCACAAACCAAATGGCTAGAAGAAGTTGATGTCTTCTACTAAATGGTGGTGGTGGTTTAAGGAAGACCACAAACCAATTTGGTGGTTTACGGATGACCAAAATAACCAGAACTTGGCTCTAGGGCTCAATAGTTATTGGAAATTTCTTTAAGTTAGCTAGAAGCTTAAATATGACGTCTTCTGCTAATTGGAAGTGTTCTCAAATGTTGGTTTAAATATGACCATAATATGTTTTCTAGAAGAAGCCGAAAGTTTTCTACTAAGTGGAGGTTTAAGGAAAAAATAAACAGTTTTCTAGAAAAAGCTGTAAGTCTTCTACTAAATGGTGGTTTAAGGAAAACCACAAACCAAATCATGCTTGCTTGTTACTGATCATGCTCACTTAATATTGCTTGATAGATAAGGCTTCAAAATTTGAAGTTTGGTTGTCAATCCCTGATGTTCCCCCCTGTTAGGTACAAGGTGAGAAGATGAAAACCCTTTCATTGAAATATGCATCATTACTCGAGAATGAATTCATCGGTATGACTGATATATATTCTTGACTATTAATGACCATTTCCAAGAAGTCATCCACCCATAGTGGTTCTTTATTCTTGCAAGTTTCTTGCAGTTAGAACATCTATCTGAATGATGATTGTGCTTTCCATAATGCTTGCAAGGATGAAGATCTAAGCATTGATCTTCCATGTGGCCAACTCACTGATAATGTTGGTAGAATCTGCTCTTGAACTGGAGCATGTGAATATGAACCTTCTTGTTGTTAGAAATGAGGATCGTAGAGCAAGAAAATAAAATGGATGTGGAAATAAAACATAAAAGATACATAATACAATAAAGACATAGATATATGTGGTTCATCTAATGTGTTAGGTATCTAGAGAGGTAGTGGGGGGCTCAAAGGGCGCATAGTGATAATAGTGGAGGCCACTCAATGTAAGGTGGACTAGATCCAGTATATTATTAAATAAGGCCCACTATGGTAGTTAGATATAATAAATGTAAGAGGACTTACTAGAAGGTTCCTCCTCTAGAATGATCTTAGGTTGTTGGTAGCAATATATAAAGGGGTTCAAGCAATGTAATGGGATATGAAGATAAGTTTTGTATTTGGAGCGGTAGCTCAATAGGAGGAAGCCCCCTCGAAGAGGCAAGTGAACATGAGAGGATCCCTTCCATAATAGGATCCATTGTATGGTTATTCCCTATCTCAAGGGTTTTCTTATAATAAAAGTGTGGTTTATTCTATATTTCTCTCTAGATCTATTGTGTATTCAACATTTGTGGTGATTATTTTTGTAGATTTACTCAGGTACTTAACATAATGTGGGCTACGTCAACCAGAGAAATTTCCAGTCCTTCCTTTATTATTATCCAACAAATGAGGGGATACAACCTACACCACACCCGCTGTAACTTCCTCTTCTTTTCTCATAGTCTCCTCTCTCATACTACAATATTCACTCACATACCCCTCATCGCAATACAATTCCCTCATACATTAAAAAAAAAGGGTTTCATTCTAGGGAAAAAAACCCTAACATAACTTCTACCATTAGATCTGCAACCTAATGATGAACGATTCATATTGACTACGTAATTACAATATTTTACAAGGAAAATTTTCCAAAATTTTCCCCTCCAGGGGGGATCGAAAAGAGTGTCCCCCCCAGGGGCGAAAGATGTGGGGGGGAAATCTCCCCCACACCCCCCATCATGAAATGGGATTCAAACATGACTGAAACAAGACCTCTGAGTCAGAAAGATAATCAAGCTCCACAACCAACACTTGTAGCAATCCAACACTTTAGAATTGGATCGGTTTGGTATAATTCATAATATGAAAGGTGACATCCTTTTCATATCCAATACCTATTCTATGCTTATTTTTTGTGATTTCTTCTCAAGGTCTGATGATTGGATTGGAAAGAAGAAGCCAAACTTCATCTGCAGTCACATCTGAAGTTGGCTCACTGAGTTTCTTTTGTACTTGATGTTGGATTGCATCATCAACATCATCATCTTCTTCTAAAAGAGAGTTGTTCTGAACAAGGACTAGTTCAAAATGTTGTCGAAGATTCTTTTGTTGTATTTATTCTTGTTGGAGTTGTGGTTCAAGCTGGAGAAATTTGATTTTGTCCTTTGAATCTTGTAAACACATTAGAAGATCAATGAGAGTTTCCATGTCAGTTGTGACCGTATTTCCAGCAGAAGAGAGTATTAGAGTGTTCAATAACTCTAATAGTTCATCAATTCAAGTCATAGCTAAGACCTCATAGGGTTTCTTGCAACTCCACGCTTTATCAATAAGATGCAAACTTAGTAAATGAAGCTAAAAAAATGAAGGGTGTCGACTTCTACCGAAAATGCACCCATTTATAGAAAAACATAGGTAAACTTATTGAACAACTTATTGCAAGTTTTTGGATTCGATGTTGTCCTATGATTCTGCTTCACTGTAGCATGATTCTGACCCATATTTGATAGCGTATAGTTCTTATTATATCTCCACCACATTGGCTTTCGTTGTTGTTGGCTTGGACAAGGAGCCAAACAAAAAAGAAGAGGCAACACTATTAATAAGATAAGACAAGAAATAGTAGCACACCTTAAGATAGTAGAAACAATATCTGATTCAAAATAAACTGAAGTTGTAGTGTTGGCTTCAGTGTTTTCTGATGACCAAGTCTTGCCTATTATTGAGGCTCTACAACTATAGCACTAGTTTGCACTAAACTCCATTGAATAGATACCCAACATATGCATTGTTTACAAATGCATGAGCACCTCAAAATTACAAAGTTTCAATCATTATATCAAAAGGTAAATAGGATCCAATGAGGTTCAATGTCAAAACCCTAGGCACTTGTGATCATTTATTGCTAGGTTTTGACCAAAGAATTAAAAGGTTATCAATGGAACCAGTTTGATTTTCGTTCCATCTCAAAAAAAAATTGAAAGTTATAAACATTCCCTATACGGTGAATGTAAATCTATGATCAAACGAAGGAACCAAAGAAAAGATCAACGAGAGGCTTTACATGCTTCGTTCTATTGTTTCACAAGATCAGTGCAACAAGATGTATTGAGCCTCTATTCCGAGAGAGTAGTAGGAAAATGTAGATAGCAGTGGAGCCAAACATGCATATATTGCATTGGGTGTTTTTAGTTTGTTGTTGAATGTCGAATAAAAAAAAATCTAGCTACAAACACTCAATCTTCCCTCGAATTCTTGAGATGAACAACTTAAACCCTAACAAATTCGTGAACAATAAAAGTCCCCCACTATTTCTTGTCGCCCAGGTTCTGCAAGAGATCCATATTTACACTATTGAAGGATGTGATGAGTCACCACTTTTCATATGTCTGCACGTAGGCATGGGTCACCACTCTTCATATGTCTACATGCAGGCATGGGTCACCTCTAAACACAACAACCGCACCAATAATATCAATGGTTTATGTGAGAGGTCATTTCACAAACATGATTAAAAAAGTGCATTCAACAGATATGCTCCTGGTGGGACCCCTTCTTCAACTCCACGCATGTCAAAGGACTTGTCAAAAATGAATGGTGCCAGGACTACGTGCAATTATGGGATACCAACCAACCAACAATAAAAAATTCATAATGGTCTGGGTGATTTCTTTGCTAGAGTTTAAATTCCATCCTGAGGGAACGCTTCACTTTCGTTTCTGATCTGTGTGGAGGAAAGAGTGATCCTATTCACATCGCCTAATTAAAAGTCAAGCCAAGTTAGAGCTCAATGCAAGAAAACTATATATAGTTATCAGGCACAAGTCCAAGCTATGTTGGATAGTCGATGGGAAAAGGAAGTGTGGATTCGACATGGGGTTACCAGACTACCACTTAGCCTCTCTCACCGCACAAAAATAGTAGTGTGTGCCTCTTGGAGCCTAAACACTATTGGAAGTTTGGTTGTCATTGATGTCAACAATGTGTAGGACACAAGCTTAGAGAAATAACACTGCATCATGCAGAGATCATACAGGATACAAGCTCAGAGAAATAGCATCACATTGCGCAGAAATCATGCAAGACACAAGCTCAAAGAAATAGCGTTGCATCACGCAGGACGCAAGATCAGGAGAAACAACGCTGCATCACGCATAAATCACGAAGGATGCAAACTCATGAAAAATAACGTTGCATCATGTAGGACACAAGCTGAAGAGAAACAATGTTGCATCGCGCAAGGATTGGACAAGACACAAGCTCAGGAGAAATAGCAGTGAATCGCGCAGAGATCAAGCCGTTGAAAAAGATTATAGATCAACGATGATAGATGTATCGAGCTTCATCCATTTAACCTATCATGCGTGACATGGAAGTAGTAATAAAACCACATTGTTGAGTCCCCTACCGAGTGCGACATGGAAGTAGTATTAAAACCACATTGTTGAGTCCCCTACCATGCACGACATGGAAGTAGTGTTAAATCCCCATTGCGACAACTTTTGAAGATATGAAAGGCGCAGCCTCATTGCGACAAGTTTAAAGACATGAGAGGCACAACCCCATTGCGAAAAGTTCTAAGACACAAGAGACACAACCTCATTGCGATAAGTTTTCGAGTCATGAGAGGCATAGCCCCATTACAAAAAGTTTTGAGATACAAGAGGCGCAACCCATTATGACAAGTTCCGAGACACTAAAGGTGAAATCCCATTGTGACAAGTTTCGAGACATGAAAGACACAACCCCATTTTCGACTTAAGCCACGATCCTTCCCCTAAGTCAAATTCCCTAGAAATGGGCTGAGGAAACATATAGGTTCCCAAGATATTTAGGCGTGGAAATCAACGATCAAGATTGAATCCTGATCGCAATCTAACGATATCCAAGTTTCTACAAAACTAGAGCTATGTGTAATGATGAAAGTGATGGTCTTAGTCATTTTTTGAATGGTTTCTCAGATCGATCATTCCATAAGGAAGATTGACATAAGAAAGAACTAAACTTAATTAATTTAAAGGGGATTTGTAGTCAATTCAAGTTAATATTAGTAAAAGTCTATTGTTAATGAAGAGGCACATTGATTCATTGAAGAGACACAATGGTTTAGTGATGCACGCCATTTGATAAGATATATAAACCCTTCAGAATGAAGAAGGAAGGTGTGACTCAAGAGATATCTGAGTATACTTGAACCAGAGTCACCAAAATATATGAGAGTAAAAATAAAAAACTGCTCAGTGAGGGTGGAAGGGAGGAGCTAGGAAGGACTGTTGTCCTCTTCAGGTAGAAGCCTGAAACAGTGAGGGGGCTAGTGCCTCCTTTCAAGTTGGTTCTTGAATAATTCAGGGGGTTGGAGTCTCCTTTCATGTTGGTGCTTGAAGAAGTAGGGAGTTGCAAATTCCTTGAGTAGGTGCTCATAAAAGGAAGGGGATTTGTGTCTCCTAGAGTTTGTGCTCTAAGAAGGATTGGTGTCCTTCACAATCACAACTTGTTGTTATATAAACATTGTAATTCTTATTAATGTTAAA
The DNA here is from genome assembly GCA_900067695.1 of Picea abies. Taxonomy (NCBI): domain Eukaryota; kingdom Viridiplantae; phylum Streptophyta; class Pinopsida; order Pinales; family Pinaceae; genus Picea; species Picea abies. The sequence continues at coordinate 17,464 of CBVK0100688005.1, read as the reverse complement.
TAATTAATTATTAAATTAATTATTGTGGTTTGAAAAATTTAAAAAAGAAATTACTAATTGGATGAAAGGTAATATTCATTCACCCCCCCTCTCAGTATTTCCAACAATTGGTATCAGAGAAAAGTTCCTTCACCACATTCTAACCACTAGAAGTTAGATCCTGAAGAATCCAATGGATCAAAAACAAGGAATGTCATCCAAATTAGCACCACTGTTCAAAGGAGATGATTATGCTTTTTGGAGAATAAGGATGAAGAGTCATCTGATGGAACTTGGATTTGATATTTGGAAATATGTAGAAGATGGATACACTGCACCATATTTTCCACCAACTGATGCTGCAAAGAATTTATGCAATGACAATTAAAGATCAATTAATGCCATTTTAAGTGGATTATCCAGAAATGTATTTGCAAAAGTAATGCACTGCAAATCATCCAAAGAATTATGAGACAAACTTAAAATTATTTATGAAGGAGATCGCAAGGTAAAATAAGCCAAACTTCAAACATTCATAGCACAGTTTGAAAATATAAAGATGAAGGAAGAAGAAAATATTGCAGAATATCTTCAGAGAGTAGATGAGATAGTCAACTCAGTCAGAGCAATGGGAGAAACAGTAGAAGATAAATATATTGTTCATAAAGTGTTGAGATCATTACCTATGAGGTATGATGCCAATATATCTACCTTAGAGGATAGATACAACCTTGAAAAACTCACTATGGATGAACTCCATGGAATCCTCATAGCCTATGAGATGAGGGCCTTATCCTTCCTGAACTTTCTTATAACTTCGAGCCTTAGAAAAGACTCTTGCGCGCACTCCTTGCGGCAATATTTAGACACCTCAAGTGCTTGAATCCTTTTGACTCTGCGCACACCTGCAACAACAGTCCCTCGATGCTTTACTCAGGTTCACAACCCTGAGACTTCACTCGGCCTGCGCACTCCTTGCACGACTCTTGTGCCCAACTGCACTTATGGGGAAATGAGAACAAAAGTAAAACTATCTGAGCTTCAGAGACGCAACCCTAAATTCTTGTCGATGCACTCCTTGCGGACACTTCAACTACACTCCTTACAGGAACTCTTGCTCAGATAGAGAAACAATTGAAACTCATTCCTTCTTCCTTTCAGACTTCAATTCAAACATGAAATCATATACACAACATATAAAGAAAATGTATAACAGGAAGCAAACATTCTCGAGCATAACATCAATACACAGAGAACAAACCCAAAAACCATGAATTTGAATCAACCTCTTCTATTAATCCAAATATCTGTGCATGGGTGTTCTTACACAGCTCTCTGCGTGCTCTTGCTCCAATGCTTTATCTCAATAATGATACAATACACAATGAGGGTGTCTATATCCCGTTTCCCTCTTTCCTTCTAAAACTGTCTAATCTACACATTCAATTCTACCTACTTGCATTAACTACTTTAAATGCCTTCTACCTACTAAGGACGAGAGCTATCCGCCCAAGGTCCGTTTACATTTATACAAGTGCACTTCTTCTTAATGGATTCATTTAAGATTTGCGCAACAACTTCAAGGCAATTTCAAAATTTGTGCTGGTGCTTGTCCAGCTGTCCTTCGCTTCTGCGTTGACTCGCTTGATATGGGAGATGCTCCTGCATCATACTCCCTCGCTTGAAAATTTTCATGGGCTCCTATCCATGAGCTTGTGCACGGTGTGTCCATGCTTCTGTATCTCTATTTCATTCTCCCAGCTGGCATCTTCAACTGGATGGTTCTTCCATTTGACCAGATACTCAAAGTATTCCTTCCTTCTGGTCTTCTTACTTACTCTTTTATCCAGTATGCGCTCCATCTGTGGCTGCTCTGCTACTGGCATTTTCTTCGTCCATTGGATCACTGGCTGCTCATCTCCAGTCCCCGCTTCCTCAGCCTTATATGGGTACAAATATGAGATATTGAATATCAGAGAGATTCCGATCCCATCGTGTAATTCAATCTCATAATCATTTGCCCCAAATTTCCTCAAGACCCTACATGGCCCGATTTTCTTCATTTTCAGCTTATTAGATGTTCCTCTCGGGAACCTTTCCTTCCTCAAATGTGCTAGAACCAAGTCACCAACCTCAAACTAAAGTTGTTTTCTATGATGATCTGCTCTACGCTTGTACTCCTGGCTCGAATTCAGCAATCGCTCCTTCACCTGGCTGTGAAGTTCTTTCATCGCCTCTGCAAATTCTTCTGCACTGGCGTTCCTAGTCACAGTCTGTTCTGAATCTCGTAGTTCAGAAATTCCTCTCGGTTGCATGCCATAGACAACCTGAAATGGACTTTGCCCAGTGCTCCTGTTAACCGAATCATTATAAGAAAACTCTGCCTGCAGCAATATATTGTCCCACTGGCTGTGGTACTCTGTCACCAAGCTTCTCAGCAAGTCTCCCAGACTTCTGTTCACTACTTCTGTCTGTCCATCCGTCTAAGGATGATAAGATGAACTAAATAACAAGTTAGTTCCTAGCTTCTTCCATAAGGTCCTCCAAAAATGCCCTATGAACTTAGTGTCGCGATCCGAAACTATACTCCTTGGCAACCCATGAAGTCGAATGACCTCTTTGAAAAACAGATTCGCAATGTGAGTTGCGTCACTGGTCTTCTGACATGGAATGAAGTGTGCCATCTTGGAAAATCTATCCACCACCACAAAGATTGAATCAAAACCTCTTTGCGTTCTTGGCAAACCCAATACAAAATCCATGCTAATTTCATCCCACGGCCTATCTGGTATGGGCAATGGTTGATAAAACCCTGCATTCTGTCTCTTCCCCTTCGAATGATGGCAAATTCTGCATCTATCCACGAATCTCTTGACATCTGCTCGCATTCCCGGCCAAAAATATGATTCATTCATCTTTGCGAACGTCTTGTTGTGACCAAAGTGTCCTGCCAATCCTCCACTGTGTTTCTCCTTTAACAAGTTCTCCCTCATGGAGCATTTCGGAACACACAGTTGATTGCCCTTGAACAACAATCCTTCCTAGATCATGTATTCTATCCATTGGCTTTTGTCTCTGAGAACTGGATTGTCAATTGCTTCATACGCCTCCTTAAAATCCTAATCATCTGCATACATGTCCCCGAGATCATCAAAACCCAATGTTTTGACTTTGAACTCCTGCAACAACAAACACTTCCTGCTCAAAGCATCATCAACTTTGTTAGTAGTACCAGAAATATGTTTTATCACAAAAGTGAAATTATGCATATACTCAACCCATTTGACATGTTTCTGATTCAACTTTTCCTGTTGAGTCACAAACTGCAGTGCATGATTGTCACTGTATAGCACAAATTCTTTGGGAATCAAGTAATGCCTCCATTTCTTCAATGCCTGGATGATAACATAGAACTCCTTATCGTATGTGGAGTATTTCACTTTCGCTTCATTCAGCTTCTCGCTGAAGTATGCTATTGTCCTGTCTTCCTGACTTAAGATTGCCTCGATTGCAAATCCGCTTGCATCGCATTTCACCTAAAATGTTTTTCGGAATTCTGGCAACACCAGAACCGGTTGTTCCATGATCTTCCTCTTCAATAGATTAAAACTCTTCTCAGCCTCTTCTGTCCAGTGAAAAGACTTGTGTCTTTTCTTCATTGTATCCATCATTGCTGCGCTAATTCCACTGAAATTCCTGATGAACTTTTGGTAGAAACTAGCCAATCCGTGAAAACTTCTCACCTCAAATATATTCCTGGGTGATGGCCAATTCTTGATTACCTCCACCTTACTTGGATCCATCCTCAACTCATTTGCCAAAATAATAAACCCTAAGTAAATGAGCTTTGTCTTCACGAATGAGGACTTCTTCAAGTTAATCAATAGCTTGTCCTGTTGTAGTTTTTGCATCACTGTAGCCAAATGCTTCAGATGCTCTGCCATTGTCTTACTGTAAACCAGTATGTCATCCAAATACACAATGACAAATTTCTCGATGAACTCCTTCAGGACTTCGTTCATCAACCTCATGAAGGTACTTGGTGCATTTGTTAAGCCAAATGACATAACAAGCCATTCATACAACCTTTCGTTTGTTTTGAATGTTGTCTTCCATTCATCACCTTCCCTCATGTAGATTTGATGATAACCGCTTTTCAAATCAATCTTTGAAAAGTATTTTTCTCCACTCAAGCAATCCATCAGATCATCCATCCTTGGAAATGGTTATCTTATTAATCACCCTCGAGTCAGTACACATCCTCCAGCCTCCATCTTTCTTTGGATTGAGTACTGTTGGAACAACACACATAATCAAGCTTTCCCTGACCAAACCTTTGTCCAACAACTCCTGGACTTGCCTTTTAACCTCTTCATTCTCTTGCGGCATCAACTTGTACGCAACTTTGTTTGGAAAACTGGCTACTGGTATGAGATCAATATGATGACTCACACTTCTCATCGGTGGCAACGAACAAGGTAATTCGTCCACTACTATATCAACGAACTCTTCTAGAAGTTCCTGAATTTCTTCTGGTAAATCATCCACTCTTGTGCTAGTCAGAACAATCCTCGGTTTCCTGACCACAATGAACTATGGATCCTCCTTCTTCTTAACTTCTGTAAGAAGTTCCTTTCCACTCATGAGAAGTACAGTGTTGCTTACTTCCGGTTTCACCTCCTTATCCTTAATTGGAAGCAACATGTGTGTCCTCCCATTCTTCTCTAGGGTGTATGTGTTCATTCTCCCATCATGAATCACATTCCTGTCATATTGCCATGGTCTACCCATCAATAGATGACAAACATCCATGGGAATGACATCACATAATATCTTATCATTATATCCTCCTATCTTGAATTCAACTAAACATTGTTTAGTGACAGTTACCTGATGTCCTTTCTGTAGCCACGAAACTCTATATGGGCTTGGATGATCAATCGTCTCCAGCTCCAGCTTCTCTACCATCTCCGTAGATACGAGGTTATCCCTGCTACCACTGTCTACAATGACCTTGCATACCCTGTCCTTCGTCTTGCAAGCAGTCCTGAAAAGTCTGGTCCTTTGGACTGAACTCTCCACCTCCTTCTCTGGTGTCAAAAGAGCTTTCCGCATCATCAACGATCTTCCGCCTTCAGCGTCTTCTGCCTCAACATCCCGCCTCTGTTCCTCTGCGATGTGAGCTTCTCCATTTTCCTTCTTTTTATCTGGACACTCGTAAGACTTGTGCCCATTCTTCCCACATGTGAAGCATGTGATTACTCCACCTCTTCCTCTTCCTTTGTCTCTAGTACGAGGAAAAGTGTTGTTGTCAGCATAATCCCCTCTCTGCTCAGTATGCTGCCCTCTCTGTTCAGCATATTGCCCTTGCTGTGAGGTTCCACCTCTCTCAGTTTGAGTCTGAGGTTTCTTCCAGTCTTCCTTGGGCTTCTGATATTTATCCTGGACAATTGATTTGCCTCTGGGCTGACTTCTGCCTCGGCCCCTCTGACTCTGCTTTCGGCTCAGCTTCTCTTCCACTTTCAGAGCCATTTGATAAGCATCTTCCACTGTTCGGATGGTTACCATGCTCATCTCATCCTAGATATCATATCTTAGGCCATTCAGATATCTGGCAACCTTTTCATCATCGCTCTCCCGATGACCTGCCCTGATGTTCAATTTATAGAATACCTCAGTGTATTCCTTCACTGTCATCAACTTCTGTCTCAGGTTCTGCATCCTCCTGAATAAAGTAATTTGGTAATCCCTGGGAATGAATTTTGCCTTCATCTTCATGATCATTCTGTCCCAACTCTTGATCTTCTGCTTGCCCTTGCAGCATCTGTCAGCTTGTAGTTCATCCCACCACAATGTTGCATGTCCCTTCAGTCTTGTGACAACATGCTTGAATTTATTGTCCTCTTCGACATCTTCATAGTCGAAGTATGTGTCCAGAGATCTAATCCAGTCTAGAAGCTCCTCTACATCCAAGTTTCCCTCATAAACTGGAATGTCCATCTTCACTCTTGCACCCATCCTCACAATAGCTCTGATCAAACGCTCGTTTGATGCATCTTCGACTGCAACTTCTTCTTCATGTTCAACCTCAATCTCACTCTCGGAATCACTGAGATCCCTAGCAATGACTGTACGTCTTTGAGCTGTCTCCATGTCTTCGAGTCTTTCTCGTAGATCACGCATTTCTCTCTCCATAGCTGGATCTGTCATCTGCCTGCCTCTTCTTCTCGACATTTCCCTATCCTCTGGTGGATCGGGTGATAGACCATCCCTTCTCCTTGGTGACATGGTGAATTCTCCTCCTTCTCTGCTACATAAACAAAGAACCTTTCTGATCTCTGATACCAAATGATGCTGACGCCCTCAACCCCCAGGTTGGAAGGTCCACTTTCACCACAGGATATTTCCTTTTCACCAGCCCGAAGAACTCTAATGGCTCTTCTGATTCCCTATCAGGAAAATCTGCACCCACAGAAACTCTCTTACGAGATTTCCCTTTTTCCTTCGAGAAATCGGACTTCGCAACTTCGCGAGGTCAGAGGTCGAGCGTTAGACTCTCGGATCCCCGAATCTCGATACTAGTCAACGCTGACCTTTCCTTAACCTTTTTGGGACTTTTCCTATCACGATTTCGGCACTGGCGATGTCGAGCAACTTGCCTTCCCGATCCCCGAATCCCGATTAGCTGAAACTTCGATGCGTTCGTGAGTTTGACTATTCAACGCCCGTCACATCTGTCGGGATTTCGGACTTCACGGTATCACGAATCCTGATGCCAATGTTTCGGGACTTCTCGCTACAAAACCCTGAAATGGTGTGCCACCTGTCCACTCGCCGACTTCTTTGTGGCCCCACACTGTTCTTGTACCCGTCGGGATATCGCACATCGGGATATCGTGATTCCTGTTGCGATGTTCATGGGACTTCAACCCACAAAACCCCGATATACGAATCCACGTGTAAATCCGATGACCCTTGTGGCTTGGATCGACGGTCCTACCTCTCCTGAGATTTGAACCCTCAGCGAATACTTGCCGTATCTCCCCTGCTCCTCTGCGAGATCTAACAGCTCACGGAAACTCGTGAATCCTCCTCAGAGAATACCGACTGTCCGTTCCTCCTGATGAAATCTGCGAAATGACTAAGTGTTCCTCCTCGGAACTTGTCCACCTGCGGCGCAAACTTACGACGCTTCTTACAAACTTCCTATCACGGCTTCCTTGCACTGTTCTTCAACAATTTCAAAGGCCTTATCCTTCCTGAACTTTCTTATAACTCTGAGCCATAGAAAAGACTCTTGCGTGCACTCCTTGCGGCAATCTTCAGACACCTCAAGTGCTTGAATCCTTTCGACTCTGCGCACACCTGAAACAACAATCCCTCGATGCTTTACTCAGGTTCACAACCCTGAGACTTCACTCAGCCTGCGCACTCCTTGCACGACTCTTGTGCCCAACTCCACTTCTGGGGAAATGAGAACAAAAGTAAAACTATCTGAGCTTCAGAGACGCAACCCTGAATTCTTGTCGACACCTTCCTTGTAGACACTTCAACTGCACTCCTTGCAGGAACTCTTGCTAGATAGAGAAACAATTGAAACTCATTCCTTCTTCCTTTTAGACTTCAATTCAAACATGAAATCATATACACAACATATAAAGCAAATGTATAACATGAAGAAAACATTCACGAGCATAACATCAATACACAGAGAACAAACCCAAAAACCATGAATTTGAATCAACCTCTTCTATTAATCCAAATATCTGTACATGGGTGTTCTTACAAAGCTCTCTGCATGCTCTTGCTCCAATGCTTTATCTCAATAATGATACAATACACAATGAGGGTGTCTATATCCCGTTTCCCTCTTTCCTTCTAAAACTGTTTGATCTACACATTCAATTCTACCTACTTGCATTAACTACTTTAAATGATTTCTACCTACTAAGGACGAGAGCTATCCACCCAAGGTTCGTTTACATTTATACAAGTGCGCTTCTTCTTAATGGCTTCATTTAAGATTTGCGCAACAACTTCAAGGCAATTTCAAAATTTGTGCTTGCGCTTGTCCAGCTGTCCTTCACTTCCGCACTGGCTCTCTTGATATGGGAGATGCTCCTGCATCACAAGTTAGCTTGAGTGTTGGCGAGGCGTGTGTTGTAATAATGGATATTTTTGCCAAAATGAACTCTCGAATCCTAGGAAGTTAGTATAGCTGATTTTGTGTGATTAGATTGTGATCTAGAAGATTGGGGATCCTATTTTTCAGGATCTCAAACACTCGCTTTGAAGGAAGACAGGGGTTTACTTTGTGTGTGGTTTTGAATAAAATCTAATTCCAATTGACCCGTGTTTTATGTAATGAAGCCTTCTGTATACGCTTGATTAAGATTCTGTAATTTTTTAACTTGGTAGATTGATCATTTCATTGATCAATCAATCTCTGCAGAAGGATTAGATCTATCTGATCTACGTTTGGATGAATTTAGGTTATGTAAAGAGCGTCTCAGTAAGTTGCAACAACGTATTCCTGAGTGAATCACCACATTACAATGCAGATGTAGAGAAATCGACCCTTGTAGCTTAGTCACACGTCCGAAAATAGTAGGTTCACATTTGGGTGAATAGCCTCAACCATTTTGCCACGCTTCCAAAAAATAAGCTTTGAAATGTTCGATCCAGAAATCCAAATTGTTACAGAGTACTGGATATTGATCTGGTGTTTAAAAACAAAGTGTTATGCCCTATAAATAGGTAATAATTGATCAGGGGATTTTTTAATCTCTTTGATGCCTGCATTAAATAGTGAGCAATGAAATTCTTAGCATTAGAAGTCACACCTAGACTGTTGTAGGTGTAAGCCTAATACCCATCAGAATTTTTGTAGGTTTATAAAAAAATAAGGTTTTGTAATCTCAAGTGTCACGAATGGATGAGAAACTCAATTTAAGATATCAACACAAAATCTCCACACAACATACTCCAACAAACAAGGCTTGAACAATATTAGATCAGTTTTTGAATATCAGTGAAAAGATGAAAGAGTGAAGGAGAAGAATGAAATATATGAACCAAGTTACATCAGGCACTTTGGCACACATACAATGGAATTCTTACTAACAAGGAACCTCCTAGTCAACAAGAAAATATACTTTGACAATACTTGCATTTAACAAATTTATAGTAAATCAGTCCCTGCATATCATGAACACAAGTGCTAAAGATAAATCCCTCATCAGTAGATAATACTAAATTAATACAAGAATAATAACATGAAAGAGTAGAAAAGGATTTGATCTTCAATTACTCAAGAGTCTTAATCCTGTACGTACACAGTGTGGGAATTTTTTACAGTCTCCAGCCAAAAGATAAAGCTTCACATCCAACCATTCCAACCTTCTATTGGAGTCATATCACTCTTTAAATAGAAAATTACATCAAGAATTCCTCTATGACTAGCTACCTAGATCTAGCATAGGATTTTGTGCCTTGGAGAGATGTGGCAATAGACAAACAAACAAAAAATTAACAAACTGCTAGATTCCAGGAAGCTGTTGGTGATGATAAATGCAACTACAACCAACTCATGTTTGGAGATCTAGTGGAGATGGATATCAAGTACAAGTGTCCCTTGAATTCTAACTGCCTCCTAGGAACCATTCGAGCCTCTTATGACAGTTGGAATCTCTCCCATAACTTGTATTTATCAGACTGTTAGAGTTCACAGCGCATCTCCAAGATTCACTACAAAATTTCTTGTAGGTGATGTTTTCGACTTTTCTCCCAAACAATGAACTAGGTTGGGCTGAGTTTTGGTCCAAAAGTCAATGACATTATGATTCTTCTCCACAATTTTTTTTAGAAAAACCCAGTTCGAATTTTAAAATATATGATGAAAATTAGAGTTTGCAACGTACTATTTTGTTGCAAAATGTTTCAATTTCAGTAGGTTCGCAACACCTCTGGAAGATTCGCTGCGAACTTTCCTGTACATGACAATTTGCTTTATGATCACAACTTGGAAATATCTCTTCTACCTGTACACATTTTTAACCTGTCTATGTAGGGGTAGTGATCTCTTCACCATCTGTTTTGCCTTTGTAATGACTTCTTCACACATATCTATGTTTTCCTTCATTTTAGTTCTAGCTTGTAGATTTTCCTTTTCAATTTTTTATTCTCAGCCTTTTTCTCTTTTATTTGCTTTCAGAGCCCTTTGAAAGTGGGATTTTTCTCTTTAGAAGGAGGCTTTAGTTCAATAATTTCTACATGCTCTTTAAGATATTTGGCTTTGGTTGTTTGTTGAGTTGGTGTTTCAGATGCATCTTCTTCCATGGCAAGTCAAATAAGAGTACAAACCTCTCTGATAACTGTTTCCAACAGACTGTGTGCTGAAATCTAGTGAATCTAGGGTGTTGCTGCAACTAGGGTTTTCACTAAAACGATTTTGTGGAGACTAAAATTTAAGTTGAAGCTGGAAGCCTGGATGAAATGATGATGACAAGGCTGAATGCAGACTCAAACAACAAGATTTCGAAGCAACTGTAAAAACAGAGAGTTTGCAATGCTAATTTGGTTTGCAGCGAGGAACAATCTGCATAGAAATATTTGCAAATTGAAATAGCATGAAACAATTGAACCTTCCGTTTGAGCTCGACCTTTTTGATGACGACAAGGCACTGGAAACAAGAATCCACCAAGTGCTACGTTCCCAAAATTGTAATCATGTACGATTTAGTGCATGAGGTATTTTTAATTGTGAACTTCTAAGAGAGTCTGTAGTGAAAGAGAATTGATAGGTGACTTGACACTTAGATGGTTAAGTGGATCCTTAAAATTTTTTATACACCTTTTTTGGATAAAATACTTGATGGTGACCTTCAAGTTATGCATACATGATCAATACTTTCCCTCTTTACAAATGATGACAACCACCATCATGACATCAAGACTTTTAAATCGTACTTTGATCAGCTCACAAGTTTTAAACCAATGACTTATAAGAAAGACATAACACATGACTGACAAGGACCAAAAGAGACCTTCTTAGAATAGACTAACAAAAATTTGAAAAATGAGAGAAAACCTTGACTCCGGTACATCATATGTGTTAACATCTGGCTCCACAGGGGATGGAGACCTCCCTGTGATCCTCCAAGAACATTTACAGTTCTAGTGCCTTATCCAATAGGATATAGAGTCATTATTGTTGATCCACTGCAAACCAAAAACTGAAAAACAAAAATGCTCGGAATTGAGCTTATTTCCCTACTCTAATCATCTAAAATCTGCTTGATCAAGTGTAATGAAACTTCCAATGAAGCCATAAAAACATTTGACTGATGAAAATAACTTTTTGCAGGAAACTCTTTGATAAAACCCGCAACAAATGCAACATAAATTCGATGATACGCTGATACTTGCAGCTGCAACTTGCTTGCATGGCGAAAGCTCCAACACTAGAAACTTCTGAATAGAAAAATTCCATGTATATAGCTATGGGATCATGAATAACATAACAACATTTGGACTGAAGTAGAAGACTAGGTTGTTCCTTCATAATTTATGCTCTGTTGAAAAGACTTTAATCCTCTCGTCCTCCTTGAAACATTCCATAAATATCACGTGCTTCAAAATAATAATGAACAACAAAATATTTTTCTCATTGTTGATTATCTCCTTGTGCAAAAAACTTATTTGCACATGCTAATAAAGAAATCAACTCCCTTTTAGTTGCTTGTTGGCTTTCTTCCTAGAGTGAAATCTTTTGACCATAATTTAAGAATATATAATCTTGCATATTATCATGAACAAAAAAGGTTCACCGATCCCCAATATCAACAACCAGACGCTTTGAAATGGCATTTTGCTTCTTGACCAACTGATTATTATCTTCTACAAAATGATCTTCATGATAATCTTCATAAACAAAACCATCCCTTTTCTCATAACTAGGAGAAGATTCAACTGTATATGTAAATTCATCTTGCTGGTATGAGTTATGAGCATGTACATTTGCATCCTCAACAATACAAAATTCTGATTTAATAATTTCAAGATTTGAAAAATAATGAAGATCCGAAAATGATGCACAAGCATGCTGAAACAATTGCAAGCTCGGATTAGATTCTTGTTGTCCATATCCTTCCTCTGATTCTTCTGCATCCAAAACATCGTCTAAGATCTGATTAGAGAGTTGTGCACAAGATCGAAGGTTTCTCTCAACTTCCTCTACATCAACAAACATTTGTTGCAAGGATGGTGACTTTGTTTCTCTGAGGTAAAGGAATAGATCAAGATGTTGTGCCACTATATACTGTACCATGGAAGAAACTTCAGAGGGATGGATTTCAATAGCCACACTGAAAATAAAACTATAAAACCTCATATTGAATGTAGCAAGAACTTCATCCTTCTCTCTTCTCAAATCCCAAAACTCAGTTAAGTATTGATCAAAGGATTTGTTCTCTCCCCAGTATCTTGAAAATGCACTATATAACTCAATCCAAGAACCAATAGAATCAACGTCCAGATTTTTAAACCACAAAGCAACATCCCCAACCAAATATTTGGAAAATAACCTCATGACAACATCCTCATACATGATTCCAAATTGTCAATGAAATTTTGAAAATCTCTCAAATGCTTCTTAGCTGTGATATGATCTTCCCCAAGAAAAAGAGGTAGATATTCTAAAAACTTGGGAGGGTAAGGATGAAGAGTAGATGACAGATTTAAGGGTTTAAACATTTTCTCTCTAATTCAAGACTGAACATTAGTGGGTTGAGCACCAAGTACAATAAGATGATTGCAAGATATAACATAGTTTACATGAGGTAAATCAAATTTATAATCCACAAGGATATAGTGATGATCAATTTCAGGAGATATTTGGATACAAACATCATTCTCACATGGTTTGGACAAAGGAAAATGATCAAAATCAATGATGCAAGAAGAGGATAAATATTCTTCTTTCAAGGAGGGATATATAGCATTGGGTCGATGGTCATTCGAATAGAAAAAGCAAAGGATGATTCTTCTGATATGTGAAGGAAAATACAAGAAAGAGTTGATGAAAAATAAAATAAGTTCTCGAAAGAAACTTATGACTTGATACCTGGACTTCCTGTGTCTTCCTTTCATCTTTTTCTGTCTGAACTCATTCTTCATTGGAGTCTTTTGATTGATTTGAATCACCAGCAATTTCTTCAAGTGTGTGGAGTCGTCGCAGTGAAAAATTGCAGTCTATTTTGTCACCAACGCTTGTTCACCATCAAGTGCTAGTCATAGTCTTTGTTGCACAAGCCAAGTTAGATATCTTCGTGTCTCCATTCCCCAACAGGGGCGCAAAAAATGTTAGCATTAGAAGTCACACCTAGACCGTTGTAGGTGTAAGCTTAATACCCATAATAATTTTTGTAGGTTTATAAAAAAAACAAGGTCTTTTAATCTCAAGTGTCACAAATGGACGAGAAACTCAATTTAAGATATCAATACAAAATCTCCACATAACATACTCCAACAAGCAAGGCTTGAACAATCTTAGATCAATTTTTGAGTATCAGTGAAAATATGAAAGAATGAAGGAGAAGAATGAAATATTTGAACCAAGTTGCATCAGGCACTTTGACACACATACAACGGAATTATTACTAACAAGGAACCTCCTAGTCAACAAGAAAATATGCTTTGACAATACTTGCATTTAACAAATTTATAGTAAATCAATCACTGCATATCATGAACACAAGTGCTAAAGATAAATCCTTCATTAGTAGATAATACTAAAGCAAGACAAGAATAATAGCATGGAAGAGTAGAAAAGGAGCCAATCTTCAATTACTCAAGAGTCTTAAGTTTGTACATACATAGTGTGGGAAATTTTTATAGTCTCCATACAAAAGATAAAGCTTCACATCCAACCATTCCAACCTTCTATTGGAGTCATATCACTCTTTAAATAACAAATTACATAAAGAAATCATCTATGAATCGTTACCTAGCTCTAGCATAGGATTCTGTGCCTTGGAGAGATGTGGCAATAGACAAAAAAACAGACAATTAACAAACTGCTAGATTCCAGGAAGCTGTTGGTGATGAATAATGCAAGTACAACCAACTCATGTTTAGAGATCTAGTGGAGCTAGAAGCTAGGTACAAGTGTCCCTTGATGTCTATCTGCCTCATAGGAACCATTCAAACTTCCTCTGATAGCTGACAACTCTCCCATAACTCGGATTTGTTAGACTGTTAGAGTTCGCAGTGCATCTGCATGATTCACTGCAAACTTTCTTGTAGGTGATGTTTTCGAGTTTTCTCCCAAATGACGAACTGGGCCGGGCTGATTTTTGGTCAGCAAGTCAATGACATTATGATTCTTCTCCAGAAAAAATGTTTAGCGAAACCCAGATAGTATTTTAAAATATATGATGAAAATATGAGTTTACAACATACTAATTCGCTGCAAACCGTTTCAATTTCAGCAGTGTCGCAACACCTCTGCAAGATTCATTGTGAACTTTCCTATACATGACAATTTGCTTTATACTCACAGCTTGAAAAATTTTCTTCTTCCTGTACACATTTTTTACCTATCTATGTAGGGGCAATGATCTCTTCACCATCTATTTTTCCTTTGCAATGGCTTCTTCACACATATCTATGTTTTCCTTCAATTTAATTCTAGCTTGTAGATTTACATTTTTCAATTTTTTATTCTCAACCTTTGTCTCTTTTATTTGCTTTCTGAGCCCTTTGAAAGTGGGATTCCTCTCTTTAGAAGGAGACTTTAGTTCAATAATTTCTACAGGCTCTTTAAAATATTTGGCTTTGGCTATTTGCTGAGTTGGTGCTTCAGATGCATCTTCTTCCATGGAAAGTCAAATAAGAGTACAAACCTCTCTGATAATTGTTGCCAAAAGACTATGTGCTGAAATCTAGTGAGTCTAGGGTTTTACTGCAACTAGGGTTTACACTAGAACAATTTTGTAGAGACTAAAATGTAAGTTGAAGCTGGAATCTTGGATGAAATGATGATGACAAGGCTGAATGCACACTCAAACAACAAGATTTTGATGCAACTGGAAAAATAGAGTTTGCAACACTAATTTGGTTTGCAACATCTAGACATTTGCAACGACTGATAGTTTGCAGCGGGGAACAATCTGCAGCGAAATCTTAGCAAATTGAAATAACATGAAATGATTGAACCTTCCCTTTGAGTATGACCTTTTTGATGATGACAAGGCGCTGAAAAAAAGAATCCACCAAGTTCCACGTTCCCAAAATCGTAATCATGTACTATTTAGTGCATTAGCTATTTTGAATTGTTGCAAACTTCTAGGAGAGTCTACAACGAATGAGATTTGACAGGTGGCATTACACTTAGATGGTTAAGTGGATCCTTAAAACTTTTTATACACCCTTTTTGGAAAAAATACTTGATGGGGACCTTCAAGTTATGCATACACTTTCCTTCTTTACAAATGATGACAACCACCATCATGACATCAAGACTTTGTAACCATACTTTGATCAACTCACAAGTTTTAAACCAATGACTTATAAGAAAGACATAACACATGATTAACAAGGACCAAAAGAGACCTTCTTATACTAGACTAACAAAAATTTGAAAAATGAGAGAAAACCTTGACTCCTGTACATCCTATGTGTTAACAGAAAGAGTTTAGATGATTTTGCCACAACTCTAATGGATGTAGCATTAATTTGTAATAACAAATACAATTACTTGGCTAAGTAAGATGCCCCTAGGGCACAATAAATCTTATAGCATGTGAAATAGATTCCAATTTCAACAAATGCAATATCTCAATTTTTCACGTATACCAATGCAATGCTTTTATATCTCCAATGCAAGTAGATTAGTGTATTATCAATTGGGTTAATGGAGTCTCTTGTGTGAGAGCTAGGGTTTGTTACTTTTCTAGGGGTGTAAGCCCTTTTACTCCCTAGAGCAAACAAAACCTAGCAAGGTAAATTTAGGAGGGTGTAAGCCCTTTTACTCCTCCTAGCAACCTTTGCAAATAACGTTTCTTAATGATAAAATGATAGATTTTGGTGGAGGGTATATGCCCTTATACTCTTCCAAGGGTTTGTACCAAAATAACCTTGAAACAAGAAGGAACAACAACAATATGCAAAAAATTCCTTACCAATTCCAAGAGATAGCAAGTAAAACCCTCATCTACCAAGAATATTCCATCACAATAGCAAGAACAAAGAATCCAAGGGATAACACTATCCTTCCTTCCAATAGACAAGTAATAAGAATCCACAATAGCACAAGAGAGAGAGAGAGATATCGATTTTCCCAAGTAGGGTGAAAATTTCAGCCAAGAGGTATGTAATCCTCAAGTGAGTTATGTCCAAATGAAATATGAGGTGAACTCTATTTATATGAGGTCACCTAAAATAGTTTGTCCACATTCATAATTTGAGGAGGCCGACCTCACACACTTTCCTTCCTAAACAATACTTTTTACCAAATTAAAAAAATAGAATGAATAAATCCCTAAAATGATGATGTCACTCCCGTAGGAGGTGATGTAGGGGCATAAAGAGAAAAACATTGAGCTTGTTGAGGAAGTTGTTGGGCCTCCCAAGGACAAATGTCAATGTGCTTGGGTCTTCCTTCAACAAACATGCCATATCATCATCAAACATTTTTCACCACCAAACCCTATCCTTCCAAGTCATGACATCATGCCCCAAAAGTGAAATGTATGGCCTCTAAAGGAAAACGTTAGGGCTAGGAATGCTAGCGAGTCACCTCCAATGGATAATCAAATGCTTCCAAAGGAAACGTCCCTCATCCAAGTTGTCCCAATTAGTGGGGTATGAAATTCATTCTATGGGCTTCATGCCCCCATGGAGGCCCAAGTGAGGCCCGTTCCTCCAAAATTATCCACCAGGCAAGGTCTTGCAAAGACAAGTAAATTCGCCCTCCAAGGGTCTCAAGTCATATGTATCATGCCAAGTAAATCACATCTAATACAAGAACCATCTAAACATGTGCATCAAAGCTACCCTTTCAAATCAAACAAGTGCTCAAAGAACCTATGCAATTTTCCAAATTTAGATATGGGAGTGGTGTCATAATGCTTTATTGGGTGAACTGATTCCTCAAGTAGGGGATGTTCCCGAGGAGAATCCTTTCTAGTTTATGTAGTGAATGTGAGGTGGATGGGGTTAGACTTCTAGGTATGGGGTTTCATGACATACAAGGGCTTGTATTGTCTCATTTATGGGTTCATTTGTTGAGGGCTAGCCCCATCCTTTTCCTCTTTTTGTTTTTAAAGCATATCTTTCCAAGCCATTTATTAGCCATTCAATTTGCATGTGTTTCCAAGTTGAAGACAGTAAGGGGCACTAAAAGGAAATGCATATCCCACATACGATCTACCTTGGTTTGCATGCTTTTCCAAGTTGAAGATAATAAGGGGCACTAAAAAGAAAT
>CBVK0100688002.1:0-32956 GCA_900067695.1 Picea abies | reverse complement strand
TAATAAGGTATGTTATTTGTTCTTGCCTCCTAGTTAATTCAATGGTCAAAGTCTAGGGAAAGAGTCATGTTCTGTCTTGATTTGTTCTAGATCCAGGTGGATCTAGGGAGATCGGTTAGTGTCCACACCTACGGATTTATCCAATAACAAGAGCAACCCAGGGTTGCACAACAGGAGAAAGATGACCTCCAAGCAAAGTTCATAGAAGATAGAGTGCAAATCCAACAGGAGAAAGAACAACTGCTCACAGAGCATGCAACAGTTAAAGAAGCAGTCAAAAGAGAACTTCGCTCTATGATGGGCTTAGAACAATTGAAGGAAGACCCAATATAAATTCAAGTGGTGAAGATTGATTCAGCCATTCAATAGCTTCAACAGAGAATAATATATCTAGAGCTAAAAATAGTTCCAAGCACTCCGCAGGACGTGTGGGACCAGAGCGAAGCAACTTCTCAGAGGACGGTTGAGAGAGCCAAAGCATTAGCCTTGGAATGTAAACAACTCAACATTAGAAGTGTGCATACTTATGAGTGACTTATAGAGAACCCTGAACTAAAGACATCGGAGTCACAACTGACGACAGGCTATCACCAAGATGGATCTGACGACAGGCTATCACCAAGTGCGCATGGCTGCTCATGACACATGGAAAACAACTTTTAAAACAATATTTGGGCTCTATGAAATCTATGAATGGATGGTTATTCCTTTTTGCCTCACCAACACCCCTGCCACATTCCAGAGGCTCATCAATGATATATTTCATCCTCTGTTGGGCCGCATTGTGGTCATTTATTTGGATGACATTCTAGTCTTCAATCAGACTTGGGAGGAACACTTACAACATGTGCACCATACTCCAATTGTTGCGTACCAATCACCTTAAGGTCAAGGAGCGCAAGTCCTACTTTGGCCATACTTCTGTCTCTTATTTTTGGTTTATCATCAATTAGGAATGTGTCTGTCCTGATGCTTCTAAATTTCAGGGTCTAGCACAATGGCCTGCTCCTCAGTCCGTGATGGCCCTTAAAATTTTTCTCGGTTGCATTAATTTTTACAAGAAATTCATTCCTCACTTCTCTTAGTTGTCCAAGCCCCTTCATCATTTGGCCAACCGATCCACTTTTCTTTGGACTCCGGTGGTTCATGAGGAATTCCAAAGCCTTAAAGAGGCCCTTTGTTCAACACCTGTCCTCCGTTTTCCCGATATTCAACAAACTTTTGAAATTAAGACTGATGCCTCTCAACATGCAATTGGCACAATTCTTAAACATGGAGGACATCCCATTGATTATCAATCTGAGACATTGGCTCAAGCCAAACAACATTACAATACCTATAATAAGGAATTATACAACTTGGCCTAGGCCTTAAAACAATGGCGCCACTACATCTTGGGTAAGGAGACCATTCTTCATACTGATCACCATCCTTTGATTTTTACCAATTCTTAGTCTAAGCTCTAGTAACAACATCACTTGAAGTGGGATATTTATCTACAACAGTTCCATTTGGTCATCAAACATAAGAAATGGGCCACCAATCACATAACTAATCTCCTTAGTCACCCTCTTCCTCATATAATTCAAATCTTTTCTGTCCATTGCACTACTTATGAATATTGGAAGCCTCTGTATGCCTTTGATCCTTTCTGTATTTACATCTGGATTGCCTTGCAACAACCTACTATCATTAACCAAACCCCTTTTCTAGATTATCACATTTAGTATGGATGGTTGTATAATCCTACTACTGTGATCACCTTGTTATCATTCACGAAGCCCACACATCTTCTTATGGTGGGCACTTCGGCACATTCAAAACTACTCAACATCTTCAAGGTCACTTCTTTTGGCTTGCTTTACATCCCCAAGTTGAGAAATTTATTCGAGCTTATACCCTATGCAGTCAACATAAGATGACCAACCACAAGTATGGTCTGTATCAGCCCTTACCTATTCCCTCCCATCCCTGGGAATCTATCTCTATGGATTTCATCACCGGTCTTCCCATGACCTTTCATCATCATGATGCTCTTTGGGTGGTTGTGTGTCGCTTCTTCAAAATGGTCATTTTTGTCCTTGCACTAAGACTCATTTTTGTCCATTTCATGTGTGGACTCATTAAGGTCTCCCCTCCAACATTATCTCTGATCATGATTCCCATTTCCTTAGTACATTTTGGAAAACTCTCTGGTCTCTCTTGGGGTGTCACCTCAAATACTCCACTTTTTTTCATCTGCAGATGGATGGAACAACCGAAGTTGTTAATTGTACCTTGGTTCATGCCCTCCGCGTTCAATTTACCAAGTCTAAACAGTGGGATGCCACACTCCACATTGTCCAACACAGTTATAATATGGTGGTTCATGTTTATAATGGGTTCTCCACTTTCGAAGCTTGCTTTGGGTATCAACATGTTGCTCCCTATGAGTTTCCTTTACAGCTCCAACCTTCTGGTACTCCCTGACAACAAAAAGAGAAAAGCTTTGCCTCATCCTTTTGCAGACCTTGGCTTTATAATCTTCCCAACAACGTTATAAGGCCCGCCACGATGTGCATAGGAAACCGCTCTCCTTTTCCCCCGGTGACAAGGTTTAGTTTCACATGAAGTGTGAACGCTTTCAGCCCCAACGTTAGCATACACTGAACCCACTCCATTATGGTCCTAACACAGTTCTGCAACAAGGTTGAGACAATTCTTATTGTTTAGACTTTCCTCCACAGTTGGGTATTCACGATAAGGTAAATGTGAACAATCTCAACCACTATGAACCTGCACTCTTGGAAGAAGATGTCACCATCTCACACCCCTTTGAGTTGGTTCCAGATTTCCAACCACCTCTCCTTCACGACACAGTACTGGATACACGCACCACCACTACTCTCACTAATCAATGCACTTCCTTTTTGGTGGGCCGCAAGGGTCAACTTCCAGCCCAAGCTAAATGGCTATCATAGTCCTCCATGTCTCAACAATTTCATCAGTTTCTCACATAAGTCATAACACTTCTAGGCTTAAACAAGGATGAATTGGGTAGGTTGGAAGACACAATCCCCAAGGAGTAGAGAAAACATCTTGAGGAAGCCCAACATGGCACTACCAGAAAGGTGCACCTCCTTCTAGATGCAACACACTTCACCACAAAGGCTAGATGGGGCACATCTCTGCCTGGGAGGTTGGGCACAAGTCCCGGGGACCATGAACTAGTCAACTAAGATAGATATTAGGGTTCGGGACCTTTTCTAGTTGTTGGTTAGTTAGAGTTGGTCCACTTTTGATCAAAACCATTACATGTTCAACATATTCTATATAAAGGTTGCCTATTCTACTAAATAAAACAAATGGTTCATTTGCTTGTTCATATCATGTGTTGGTTTTGTCTCTCTCTGAATGTTTTTTAGGGATTTCTTGGTAGTATTGCAGATCAACATACTATGTGTGAATTCCCATTGCTAAAAGGCAACATACTATGTACGAATTCCAATTGCTAAAAGTTGAGTACTAATTGGTTAAGACAACTTTTGCATCTTCTTTAAAAATGATGCCTATTTCCGCTTACAAGGATCTTTGGTCATTTGCATGATTTGACATAGTTACTCCACTATTTGGTTTGAATTTAGAAGATTGTTGTTTCAAGCAGATATTGGCATTCAATGCCTTTGACCAAAACAATTCATTCAACTCACCACAAGTTTCTTTTGAAGATTTTGATATGTCAAGGTGGTGCAACTCAATGCCACCTATACTGAGCCCAACAATGGATTCTCTATCATCCCTATTCTACCACTATGATTCTATCTTCTTATTAGGTTTAGATTTAGTGAAAGCCACTTGCTATCCCCCATAGGTTTTTGTGCATTAGGTGCAATTGGGTTTTAACCTTCCAAGCATGGAAGTTATGCCCATTTTTTAGGGGGTGGTTTCGGGGGTGCTTTCCATTTCAATGCAAAAATTACAAGTAATATGCCAAATCTCTAAAAAAGTAAGCAAGTTGAAAAAATACTTTCGTTTGTATATGTGTAAGTTTATTCTTTTGATTTTGATTATGTTTGAGTCGTATTATCATCGTTGGTTTCAGAAGGGGTCACTGTCGCTATCTCTGTGATCAATGTGAGATGGTTGATGCTTTTATTATTTTACTTCTTGTGCACGATTTATGTACTAGCCGATCTATGTGTTAAATATATTTGTTGTTGTATTTGCTACAAAACATGTATGTAATGCTTACCCTTCTTTTGTAATTTCCCTCTCAATATGTGAAAAATTTGGTTTTGTTGGTTGCATGTCATAAAAAATCGTCTTCTCTATATTTGAGTTTGCACAATGCACTGTTGGGCATGTTTGCATATATTGTTATTCTCGCATATGTCTTGTCGTCGAGGTTTTTTTCATTTATTCTCTTATATGGCTCTTTGTGTATGTTGGGGAAGGATGCTTTGGTTGTTGCATGATCCTATATATATGTTGCAATCACATCGGTTGCTCCTCCATGTATGTATGAGTCATCCCCTATTACTTGTTCTTTCCTTATTTTCTTATTTTGATAATTTCATATTAAATTCTTTGAAATAAATTCAATACTATAAAAATTAAAGATATTCAATGAAGTATTCGTTCGATGGTAACTGAATGTGTTTAATGCCTCACACCAAGTTTCAAATCCCCTAGAGGCACATTTCACCCATTGGGGATAATCACCTCTACGCAAGTTGGCTATTTCATGTGGTCGGGGCTAGGTGTAAGTTCATGCGAATTTGGTAGAATAGAAACCCCACACTCTTGAAATTTTAGTCTAATGATTCTTTCGAGAGTGTGTAAGTCAATGGCATTCCATTGTAATACTCCCCAAATGGGGAAGGGCATGCTTGTCACACAATGATACTTGAAAGCATCTTGTAATAAAAAATATAGACACAAACTCACATTAACTTGCATTTTAAAATTTTATATTCCTGAACTTGGACCCCCAAAATTTTATAGACTGAGATATAGTAGCAGCCTAATATCATTCTTGGAATTTATAGATACATGATCAAGAGAAAAGAAATTGATATTTGGAGAAAGTAATTATTTATTAATGAAGGAGTCATTAATATATCAACATGGACTTCTTTTATACATTTCATAAATTTAAGCATCGAGGGGCTTCCACAGTGAAATATATTAGATATCATTTTTGGGATTAGCTATGTAGAGTAATTCATTAATATATGACCCATATCCATGAGTATTAGTCAAAACTGACCAATAATTCTCATGATTTGAATAGTCTACTTAGCATTCATTGCATCAGGTGATGATCACAGGGGCTTGCACCAAGTAACCAATACTTCCCAAGTGATCACCCATCCCAAGATTCCTTTGGCTCAGGTGCGCTTTACTGTGGAGTTTTCCCCACAATCAAGCCCACTTAGCTTGCTACCCCATTTGAAAAACCTTACCAAGTATTGTGCCTTATGAACTATTCTATTAGATTTCCCTTCACTCCTTTTATTTAAACATCAAGGGGCTTCCATAATGCAACATATTAGATATCATTCTTGGGATAAACTACGTAGAGTAAGTCATTAATCTATGACCCATATCCATGAGTATTAGTCAGAACTGACCAATAATTCTCATGACTAAACCCCACATAAGAATAATGGATCAACATATGTGATACATCCTCCTCACTTACCTTCCATAGAGGTAATCTTTTAGAGCCGTGCTAGTTTCTCCTTTGCATGAAGTCCCAGGCGGGGAAAATATTTACCTTTAAAGGGAACTTGGACTTATATACTCCTTTATACCACCACTACTGAATCTAAGGGACATCCTCCTCTCTAAGGACCTTATATCCTAATTTAAGAGAGTATCTACCACCAACTAGATTCCAAGACCATATAAGTGTTGATATTATGGTAGCTTTGGGATGTATCAACCTCCATGTGTAACCTATGACTAGAATAGAATGTCTTGGAAGCAAGGAAAACCCTAAATAAATGTGTAGAAACCCTAGAAGACATGTTGGCTCAGAAAAAATAATTAATATTAAATTTTTACCCTCCAAAAGAAGAAGTCGGCCTAGACAGTTGACAAAGAACACTATAAATAGAGGGCGCTTGAGTTCATTTAACACACACTCACTCTCAAGATAAGTGGTGCACAAGTCTAGAGGAGGGTTACAACTACAACGACTGTAGCTAGGATCTGGTCTTGGTTTATGGTTTTTGTACTTTCTTCTTGGTGCACTACCTTTGGAGAAAGGTGCGCTATCTCTTGTTTATCTGTTGGGTCTGGTACTGCTTCTAGAATTATTCTATCTGTAAAGGTTACGATGCTCGGGGATGGCTGCGTGCCTATGGTTGGGTGAAAATATTGTGATATTGTCTATGGTTAAACGATCACATCTTAATATGTTATGGGCCCACACCACCTTCAGGATAGTCTAACCACTGGAAGGTACATTGAAAATTCTTTGTTAATCTCATTGTAGCACCAGTTGCAACTGCAACTAGGGTTTATGATTTTGCAGCTGCAACAAACCGTAACCTAAATATTTGGGAACTTCAAGTGATAAGTTTGGCATAATTATTGGATATTCTATTGTGTCCTAGCCTAGTGCACCTCTTGGTACTCTCATATAGCAAAAACATCAAGGTTGAATTTTTGGGTCAAAGTAAAAGTTTGATTGCTCAAAGTCAAAGTTTGACTGGTCAAATTAAAATTCAAAGGTAGTCATGAATTACTCCATGAAGTCATAGAACAGGTTAGAAGGAGTTTCAAACTTTATATCATTGAAGATAAGGATTGACCTCATCCTTTCCAAGAACAAAGTTCTATATATCATGGAGTGAAAGATCATGGAAACACAATTTGAAGCAGGAAAAGAGAAGGTACCTCAGAATGTTGCAACAATAGATAAATTCAAGGACATTGATATCAACGTTATAAGTATCATTGTAGAATCTGTGACAGATCACTTGATATCCTACATATCAAATCTTGACTCATCCAAGAAGATGTATGATGCCCTATCTAACCTTTTTGCAGTCAGAAATATTGGACAAGTGATGAGTCTGGAGAATGAGCTTCATGACACAAAGATGACTAAGGATGACACTGTAGCCTCATACTTTATAAGGATTTCTCAGTTGAGAGATCAACTACAATCCATTGAAGAAGTTATTCCAGATAAAGAAATTGTGAATATAGCACTTAATGGTCTTTCTAGATCATGGGATGCATTTTCTGCATGCATGAACCCAAGGAAGGATTTTACAACGCTAGCAAAAATTTGGACCTGTTGTGCACAAGAAGAGACAAGGATAAACTCAAAAGGAAGATCTCAAAAGGAAGATCTCAAAAGGAAGAGGATGATCAAGCCTATGCAACAAAGTTCAAAAGACATAAAGGTAATAAAAGATTTGGTTCAAGAAAGAAATTCAATAAGAGAGATATGTCAAAAGTACAATGATATGGATGACATGAATATGGCCACTACAAAAAGGATTGTCCTAAACTAGAAAATAAAAGAAAGGAAGAACACCATGCGTCAGTTGCTAATGATGAAGTACCTTCAAAGAAACCCAAGCATGAAGAAACATATTTAATCTACTAATAATCTCTTGCGATATCTCTTGAAGACACCATGTTCACCTCCATTATCAAACATTTCCATTTCTAAAATATATGGTTGTAGGCATACTAGTTCTACAATCAACACACAAAGATGTTTACATAAGATGTGCACTTGGGAATAATATTAATAAGCCATTTCCAAGTAGTGAGAATAGATCCAAGGAGATCTTGGATATGATACACTTAGATGTATGTGGTCCTATGCTAGTGAAATATCTAGGAGGCTCTCTTCACTATGTGACGTTCATAGATGATTTCTCAAGAAATACCTAGATGTATATGTTAAAAACGAAAGATGAAGTATTTAGAAAATTCCAAGAATTCAAAATTGAAGCAAAAAAACTTGACAAACAAGAAAGAATGGAAGGAAGCTATATCAATCCATCATGATGTATGAGAAATTGTTCCTAGACTTGAAGGAAAGTTTATAAAGTATCGATAAATACAAAGCAAGATTCATGGCTAGAAGGTTCTCCCAACAGGAGGGAGGATATTGTGATGAGATGTTTGCTCCAATTGCCAGATATACCTCCATTAGCACTATCATATCTCTTGCAAAATCCATGGGTTGGAGTTTACATCAGATCGATGTAAAGACTACTTTTCTCAATGAAGTAATTGAGGAAGAAGTATACATAGAGAAACCTCAAGGTTTTAAGGTGCAGAGCCTCTCGTTATTCCGTTTAAGAGGAATCTAGCCTCTGAATTCAACATGAAGGATATTGGTCTCATGCATTATTAGTTGGAACTAGAAGTATGGCATAAGTGTGGTGAAATATTCCTAGGGAAAGGGAAGTATGTTTTAAATATCTTCCAGAAGTTTGGGACGATGGATTGCAAATCCATGATAACTTCAATGGTGACAGACATGAGGAAGCTGAGAGACTCTGATTCTGATCTAGTAAACTCCTCCCTATATCAGCAATTGATTGTCTCATTGATGTATTTGGTTAATATCCGACTTCACATTTTCTTTGTTGTGAAAATGTTGAGTCAGTTCCAGGTGGAACCTAAACATGAGCTTTGGATAAATTCAAAGCATATTTTGAGATATCTTCATGGGACACTAAACTATGGTTTGAGATATGCCTCAAACAATGATGTACAACTGCATGAAATTATTGATTCAGATTGGGTAGGGAGTGAAGATGAAAGAAGGAGCACCTCTAGTATATGTTTAAGTTTGGGCTCTTCTATGATATCATGGGCTAGTAGGAAGCAAAAGTATGTTTCACTTAGTACTATAGAAGCAAAGTATATTGTAGCTTGTAATGCTTGTACGAAAGAAATATGGCTCTGTAAGATGGTTTCTGGACTATTTGATCAGGTGTTGGATTCAACTGTGATATGTTTTGATAATCAGAGCTATGTGAAGCTTTTAGAGAACCTTGTGTTCCATGACAAGTCGAAGCACATTGAGATAAAGTACTATTTTCTCTGTGATAAAGTCCATAAGGGAGAAGTGATTCCCCAATACATCTACACCGATGATCAAACAATTGATATTTTGACGAAGCCTCTGTCCAAGATAAAGTTTACATACTTGAGGGACAAGCTAGGACTCGTGGATATTACTCCCTTGGTTGAAATGGAGGTGATGACTTCCTCGGTTGGGAGGGAGTGCCGATATGGTATCATAGATAGTTAATGTTGGTGGACATACATTCTTCTTGTGGAGAATGGTCTAGGTTGACAGATTGCTGGTCTATATCATGCTAGTACAACTTAGATATGATGCTTCAACAACATGCTAGTACAACTTAGACATGATAGAGATGTCTTGAGATGCATCGTGCTAGTACAAATTAGATATGATTCATTGGAATCATCCTAGTACAGTTTAGAGACGATGCTTATGCCCAGTCACATCATGCTAGTACAACTTAGATATGATGTAGAGCATCATGCTAGTTCAAATTGGATAGACCATACAACTTAGATATGGTGCAGATGACTCACATGATTCTAGATATGATCATGCTAGTACAAATTAGATATGATGTAGAGCATCATGCTAGTACAACTTAGATATGACCATACAACTTAGAGATGATACAGAGGCATTGATCTACATCATTCCAGTACAACTTAGATATTATGCATTTGCATCATGTTAGTATAGATTAGAGATGATGTAGATGGTACTCCACATCATGCCAGTACAACTTAGATATGATGCATTTGCATCATACTAGTACAACTTAGAGATGATACGGTGAAGAGATTCAACATTTGTTGGGACAACTATTCTTGTAGGACGTATTTTTGAATTAGAAGAATGGTCCTTGTATCACTCTGTCGAGTGAGTGACTTATGCGAGACACTCCGTTGAGTGCACTAAGTCCAACACATGACTAATTCAACATCATGCCCGATTACTCAGGTGGAGTATGGCCTCAAGAGATGATGCAGACGATGATATGATTTGATGCCATGAGAATGTTGTATTGCATGGTGATAACCTGTGTAGATATTAGTTGATTACAATGGAGATTTCATGTCTCTAGACAATAACTATGTACTACTGTGGTGGATGTGTTCCACTGGTAGTGACTGTGTGTCACTAGATAGTAGTTGTGCATTACTAGGAGTGGTTGTATATCAATGGATAGTAATTGTGTACTACTATGGATCGAAATTGTTGTGATCTATTGGATGGCATTGTAGTAACTATGTACTACCACTAGATTGCCATGGAGACTACCAATAGTGTTGGAGGTGATTGCCAACTAGATGGATAGTGGTGATGTTTCTCGTGACTTGATATGCATGATCATGAGATAGCCTGTGTGTCTATGATGATGCTACCTGTAGGATGGTCTGCTAGACTATATGAGCATTTATTCATTCCATGTGAAATGGATGGATGTGACCATTAAAGTTAATGCCTCCCTATCTAGGAGGGAGTGTTGATATTATGGTAGTTGAGGGAGGTATCAACTTCCATGTGTAACCACTGGCTATAATATAATGTTCTGGAAGCAAGGAAAACCCTAAACATATGTGTAGAAACCCTAGAAGACATGTCATCTTAGTAAAACAATTAATATTAAAGTTTTACCCTCCAAAATAAGAATTCAGCCTAGATAATTGACAAAGAAGTTCATTTAGTACACACTCACACTCAAGATAAGTGGTGCACAAGTCTAGAGGAGGAGTGCAACTGCAATGACTGTAGCTAGGAGCTAGTCTTGGTTTATGGTTTTTGGACTTTCTTCTTGGTGCGATACCTTTGGAGAAAGGTGTGCTATCTCTTGGTTATCTGTTGGGTCTGTTATTGCTTCTAGAATTATTCTATCTATCAAGGTTACAATGCTCGGGGGTGGCTGCGTGCCTATGGTTGGGTGAAAATATTGTGATATTGTCTATTGTTAAATGAGCACATCTTAACAATAAGTTCATCCTTGTCCTCTTTGATCCTTAGGTGTTTTCCTTTTAGTGATTGAAAAATTTTGGTCCATATAAGACTTTCTTCTCCTTCAAATCCCAACCTCTTAGCTGCAATCCTTTATTGGCTCAATATAGAAGATATCATAGGATTAACAACTTGTGATAAGTAGAAAAAATATCTTTCCCTTAAATATGCCACCATATTTATGGGAAACTTGAAATTCCCCTCACAACCTAACCACGTGTCATCTACCAGTCTGACCTTATTCCCAAAACCTAGATTCCATATTATCCATTTACTAATTAAGGAGAAGGCCAGAACCACTGCTTGCCATATTTTTTTTTGTTGACTGGCAAAATCAACAACTAGTTGGGCACGTACTTGCATTACATATCATCATGTTATCAGACTTCTACCACTATAACCTTCGGCATGCCAACATGGAACCTCATGCGGTACACAATGATCCAGGTGGATATTGGTGGCCACCGACCTATTCCAACTGGCTCCTCTTGTCTGTTTTTGTTCAACACGCTCTTCTATACTTCTTGTAATTGTGGGTTCTACACTTTTGGGGCTGTATGAAGCCCCACACATCTTCCAGGTGGATACTGGTGGACTCTCACCTAATCCAACCAGATTATTTTGTATTTTTTCATGTCAACACATCTTGTTGTACTTCCAGTTCCGTTTTGGGGCCCTAAACATTGTTTTTTTGGCTCGCCACAATCAAATTGTAGATAGAGTCAGAGTTTGATTACAGAATATGTAGTTCTTTGAAATACCTTTCCAACAGGCTATAACGTGCCTAAAACAGAGGTCTTATGCAAAATTTATGACCCTGGGAAGTTGAGGTACCAACTTACACTAACTTACCCATAGGGGCCCACATGAATTTTGGCGTTTCACCTTATAGGGTTAGGTTTTTGGATGTCTAGTGTTTTGGAATTCATGAGTAATACAAAAAAGGCCTTTGGAGCCTCATTGTAATCCATTCTTCTCAGACAGATGCATGTAGCAGCCACATCTCTTCTAAGAGATAGCTACCACCATTCAAGCAAGTGTTTCAGTTCTGTAGTTCTACAGTTTCAACCTATTTCATTATTCAATAGAAGATGTTGTTCACTGAATATTTGTGTTATTCTTCATATCTCCATGTTTATTGTATTCAGTTTATTAATTAGTTCATTCTGATCCTAAATCCGGATCAGTGGTATCAGAGCAATCTTTTCTTCATTTATTTTTCTTCGTGCATGTCCCTGACAAGATCTGGGCACAAGAAGTTGGGACTCGAACCAATAGAGCCATTACAAGATCGACCATTCCAAGCCCGACAACAATAGATGGGGGACGGAAATAAAGATGATGGAGTAGGATATCCTATTAAAATGTTGCTCGAGGAAGCCCTCTCGTGAAAAAGGAACGAAATGATGGACAACTTCATGCATATCCTTTGACGGCTGCGCACATGAGAAGCATCTTCATCAAGCGGCCATGCAACCCCCTTCAAGGTACATGTAAATTTTGATATTCCATTATTTGAAGCACTGATAGATGCAGATGCTGTAGATAAATGGTTGAATATGGTCAAATGGTATTTTTCGGTCCACAATTTTTCAGATAGGGAAAATATAACTGTTGCACTCCTAAAGGCCGTTCCCCATATTAAATACTGGTGGGATACTTACTCTGAGAAAAGGGTTGTGGATGAATCTGCAATGTTTGTGGTGGCCCCTACATAGGATTCCTTCCGAGATGCCATTAAATAACAATACTACCCTGTTCGAAGCTACGAGGACCAATACACCAGATGGACCACCCTACGTCAATAAAGGGACCAGATAGTCCTAGATTTCACCAATATTTTCCATAGCCTACAGACCAATTGGGTATCAAATACTCTGAGCATCATTTGGTGCTCAAATACCATGGCTGTTTGCATAGATACATTAAAAAATAAATGAGTTCCTGGACATCGCCTCATTGGGCACGGTTTATAGATACGCTGTCAAGATCGAGCACAAATTTAAACAAAAAAGGCAAGATTTTGGATCTGCAAATCCCTCACAGCCGAAGCAAGGCAAAGGTGGTTCTAGCCCACACAACAAGGGACCAAGTCGAGATGGCTGCCCTAAGGACAACCAGTCCAAGCCACAACACAAGAAGGTAAATGAGAAGACGAAGAAGGACATGGGAAAATGGTGTGAGTACCATAAAATCCCTTGGCGCAACATCGAAGAATGCCGCTCCAAGTAGTCCCTCATGGCCAAATTGAAGGCTTCTGAGTCAGAGGACGAATTTGATTCTAAATCAAATCTTGAAGGAGGGAAGTGAATTATCGATGCTGAACCCAGTGCCACTGTCGCTACCACCAAAGTCCGGCCAAGTGAACCAGAAGAACCAGAGGAAGGGGAACAACTCTTTCACTCACAAATGTGGGTAAAGGGGGCTTCGCTTCATTTCATTGTCGATAGCGGTAGTCAGAAGAACCTGATTTCAATAGAGGTTGTCAAGCGACTGGACCTACCAACGACACCGCACCCACAACCCTACACCATCGGTTGGCTTCGCCAAGGAAGAGATCTCCGTGTCAGCCATCAACCGTCTACCCTACAGTATCAAGCCTTTCAAAGATGAGGTACTGTGTGATATTTCTCCCCTTGAAGTTTGTGATGTTCTTTTAGGACAACCATATTTGTGGAAGTGTCATGCTATGTATGAGTCTAGACCTTGCAATTTTATTATTACTTTGGGTAGACAATTGTACATGATCCCAGAGGTAGCGCCGCCTATTGCTATTTATTTAATATCTGCTAAGAAATGCAGTAAGGTCATTTCATAGACCGATAAGTTCATATTCTTTGTGATCCGTGCTCACAATACACAAAAGGTTGCTGCCACATCCGTGGCCTCTACACAGAGCCTCTCTTTGCAACAGAAGCAAGTGGATGCAATCGTGGAAGAATACAGAGACATCTTCTCCTCACCTACATGGGTACCGACACATTGCCAAGTCAAGCATCCAATTGATCTAACCCCTGACGCACATCTACCTAATAGACCAGTCTATTGGCGCTCCTTGATGGAAAATGACGAAATCATGTGTCATATCCGAGAGCTTCTTCAAAAGGGGCACATCAAACCCAAATCCTCCCCTTGTGGAAGCCTGATTGTACCGGTGCAGAAGAAGGATGGGACTTGGCAAGTCTGCATTGATTACAGAGCCTTAAAAAAAATCACAGTCAGGAACCGCTACCCCATTCCCAGGATTGATGAACTTCTTGAACAACTCAAGGGGGAAAAGTTATTCAATAATATTTACCTAAATTCTGGCTACCACCAGGTTCCCATCTAACCAACTGATGTATGAAAGACAAACTTCAAGTCTAAAGAAGGTCTCTACGAATGACTAGTCATGCCCTTTGTCTTAAAAAATGAACCAACCACTTTTTTGAGGTTGATGGATGATATATTGAGACCCTTCACCAACTCCTTTGTGGTGGTATATTTGGATGACATCCTCATCTTCAACAGAATGTGGGAGGAGCACATGCGGCATATTCAACAGGTTTTGAGCACTTTGCGACAACACAAGCTATATGCCAAATTGGAAAAATGATCTTTTGGCATGAACAAGGTCCAATACTTGGGCTACATTGTTGATGAGCATGGGGCACATGTTTATCCATCCAAGATCCAAGTCATCCATGACTAGCCATCCCCAACCACACTGACCGAGCTTCAGAGCTTCTTGGGACTAGCCAAATTTTACCGACGATTCATTTTGGGATTCTCCCATATTGCATGGGACCTCAACCAGGTGACCAAGGGTGGTGGTAGGGCCAAGTTCGTGTGGGGGAAGGAGAAACAATGAGCAATCGATGATATGAAGCATCACTTATGCTCATCTCCAGTACTCTCCTTGCCCGATCTGCAACAACCATTTGAGATTCAGAATGATGCATTTGACTATGCTGTGGGTGCAGTTCTCACTCAACACGGGCATCCGATGGCATACCATAGTGAGACACTCTCCGATACTATCAGAAAATAACCCACCTATGACAAGGAAATGTATTCCATTGTAAAAATCTGTCCTCAATGGAAACATCACATTCTGTGGAAAGAGACGATCATACACATTGATCGTAAGCCTCTGCAGTTCATACAGACATAGGGGAAATTGCAGAACGACCGCCATCATAAGTGGTCCACCTACCTACAACAGTTCCATATCAACATCAAGTATAATACATGTATCTCCAATCATGTTGTTGGATGCCTCAATTGTCCTCCCGTGGCCGCACTCACCACTGTGCTCCATTCCTGTGGACATGAAGTATCTGAGTGGCCCCAACTTTATTAACAATATCTAGATTTCAACACCACCTATCAACTCTTGGGTACACACGAAACTGTCACCAATTTTCACATTCAGGAAAGACTCTTATGACACCTGGTCCATCTCTTTGTTCATATAAGCGAGCGTGCAAAGCTAATTTGGAAATCCCAGTACAGTCGGGTGGCAGGACATTTTGGTGTAGAGAAAACTATGGCTCTTCTTCAGAAACATTTTTATTGGCCAAAAATTTGACAGGACGTCATCAAGTATATCAAATCTTGCATTGCCTGTGCCATTGCTAAGCCAACCATCAAGAAGCAAGGCTTATACACCTCTCTTCCTATTCTCGACAAGCCTTGGGAATCCATCTCAATGGATTACATGTCTGGCTTGCCGTCCACCAAGCAAGGAAATTATTGCGTGTTTGTGGTCATTGATCGGTTTTCGAAGATGGCCATCCTCACAACCTGCAAGAAGAATATCATAGCGACATATACTGCCAAGCTCTTCTTCGAACGAGTGTGGGTCCACTTTGGGATACCAAAGACCATCATCTTCAACCAGGACAACATGTTACTCAACACATTTTGGTCAAGTCTCTGGTCTTTGTTGGAAACCCAGCTCACAAAATCCACTACTTTCCACCCCTAAACTGACGACCAAACATAGGTCGTCAATCAGATGATTGTGCACATCCTATGCATGTACAATTATAAGCATCCACATACATGGGACAAGAGTGTCCCCTATGTTTAACACAATTATAACAGGGCTCTCCATTGCTCCACCGACCATAGCCAATTTTAGGTGGGTCTAGGATTCCAACCCTTGGGACCCATTGATGTTGCACTTCCTCTTGCCACCACATAGATAAAATATTCCCATGATCAGTCTGCAATCGACAAAGCCACTAGCTTCATTGAGCGGATTAAACACATCCTCCAACAAGTCTAGGATATTTTACAGAAATCCATTGCTAAGTACAAGCAACGCCATGATAAACACATGGTCCCACACCAGTTTCAGGTTGGTGACAAAGTTTGGTTACATTTTCATAAGGAGTGTCTCACGGGACCTCACTAGAATTTTTTCCCACTTCGTTATGGGCCTTTCACTATCACCAAGGCAGTGGGTAGAAATTCTTTTGAGCTCAACACTCCACCCTTCCTTGGCATGCATCCAATGTTCAATGTGGAGCTCCTTCGACCATATTTTCCACCATTATTGGACACCTCAGAGCTTGTAGAACAACTGGCACCAACAGAGCTCAACCCTGAATGCATGGAACAAACATCCAATGATCAGATAGTGGACACATAGGTCAAGGGCACTCGCTAGTAGAGGATCTAGTTTTATCGGGTTGTCAAGGCAGGGTAACTCCTACACCAAGGAAAGTGGCTCACCTGGGGCCAAATCCAATAGAAGTTTCCTCACCTGATGGGGAAACTCAATGCAATGGATACCATTACTTCCTAAGGGGGGAGAATTGATCCAGGTGGATATTGGTGGCCACCCACCTATTCCAACTGGCTCCTCTCGTCTGTTTTTTTTCAACATGTTCTTATGTACTTCTTGTAATTGTGGGTTCTACACTTCTGGGGCTGTTTGAAGCCCCACACATCCTCCAGGTGGATACTGGTGGCCTCTTGCCTAATACGACTGGCTTATTTTGTATTTTTTCATGTCAACACATCTTGATGTACTTCCAACGCTGTTTTGGGTCCCTAAACGTATTTTTTTGTCTCACGACAGTCAAACCGGAGATGAAGTTAGAGTTTGACAACGTAATGTGTAGTTCTATGAAATACCTTTCCAATGAGCTATCACACACCTTAAAAAAAGGTTGTATGTAAAAGGTACGACCTTGGGAATTTGAGGTACCAACTTACACCAACTTACCCATAGGGGTCCACATGACTTTTGGCATTTCACCTTCTAGGGTTAGGTTTTTGGATGTCTAGGGTTTTGGAATTCATGAGTAATATTAAAAAGGCCTCTGAAGCCTCATTGTAATACATTCTGCTCAGATGGATGCACATAGCATCCACATCTCTTCTCAGAGATAGCTACCACCATTCGAGCAAGTGTCTCAATTCTACAGTTTTACAGTTTCAGCCTATTTCATTATTCAATAGAAGATATTGTTCACTGAATATTTGTGTTATTCTTCATATCTCTTTGTTTATTGCATTGAGTCTGTTAATCAGTTCGTTCCGCTGCTAAATCCAGATCACACAAGGCTATTTGAGGGTTTTGAAGCAGTGAATTCACATAATGATGTTCCTGAACAGTACACTCCATCACTGACTGTTCTACACCCTGGGGGCCACTACTTTCCATATTACTAAAGAATTTTGAAAGGAATTGTTTTAAGATTTGATCTAGTCCTCCATCGACATTGGTGCGATGTATTTTTTCTTAACTACTTTCCACCACAACTCTTTGCCTTCAATAATTCTCTAGACACATTTTGCAACCGTAATGCCTTTGTAAAGCAATTAATGTTTTTGAAGCCCTATCTGCCCATTTCCTTTGGGATTGAAATATTCTTCCATTCTACCCATGGGAAGTTCTTCCTTGAACTCTTCGGAGCCCAAAGATATCTGAAGCTCATTTTTCTTACTTGCTCTAAAACACCTTTGGGTATGAAATATAAAGAAACCCAATACAACTGAATAACCTCCAACACTGAATTTAACTATCACCAATTTTCCTCCCCTGGATAACGATTTGTTACACCAAAAGGATAATATTTTCTCAACTTTTTCAATCATCCATTCCCAATCCAGTTTGGTATAATCATTCGGTTTTAAAAATAAACCTAAATACTTCATACTTGCCTATAGCTCAACTTTAGAGAAATAAAACATTTGTTTAAACAACTCTCTATCCTTATAGATATCCATAAAGGAAGCTGCATATTTCCCCATATTAATCATCATTATAGTTTCCTTACAATATAAATCCATAATTTCTCTTTGTTTTCTTGCATCTCTTCTTGCGCTATCACAAAATAAAATGATGTCATCAACAAATAAAAGGTGTGAGATATATAGAAATCTGTCAACTCTAACCTGTTTAAATGCTCCAAAATATTTTTCCTCATACAAAGCTCTACTCAATACTTCAATCGAAAAAAAAATAGAAGGGGGGAGAATGGAAACTCCTATCTAATCCCTCTCCCCATTGTGAATAAATTAGATGCTGAGCCATTTAATAACATCCCAAAGGAGACCGTTGTTTCACAATTCATGACCCTATTGACAAAGTTAAGTTTGAAACCCACATGATTGAGCATTAGCCTTGGGTAAAACCAACTTACTCGATCATAAGATTTAGACATGTTCACCTTAATTACCATAGAAAGCAACTTTTTAACCTTTATAGAATGAAATACTCCCTGAGACACCCTCACTGATTCAGGAATCCCCCCCGCTAAACTCCCAAACTACTCTTGTGATGTATATTTTGACAATACATCCTTCACCCTTCTATAAATAATCTTAGATATTATTTTATAGATGCAATTGCATAGTGAAATTGGAATGTACTCCTTAAAACTAATTGGGTTATTTGATTTGGGAACTAGAGCAATAAAAGTAGAGTTAAGGACATCCAAAGTGTTGATATTATGATAGCTACGGGCTGTATTAACCTCCATGTGTAACCTTTGGCTAGAATAGAATATTCCGGAAGAAAGAGAAACCCTAAATTGATGTGTAGAAACCCTAGAAGACAAGTCGGCTCAGTAAAAGAATTAATGTTAAAGTATTAGATTATAAAAGGACAAGTCGGCCTAGAAAAGTGACAAGAACCACTATAAATAAGAGATGATCTAGCTCATTTGTACACACACACTTCACACACTCTCTCAGTCAAGTTTGGCGCAAGTTTGGAGCTGCATCTACAAGGATGGAAGGTGGATCTTCTAGGATGGTTCTTGGTCTCTCTCTCTAGAACCATATAGCTTAAGATGTGCACCCTATCCTTTAGTATCTCTTAGTGGTTTTCTTGGTGATGGTTCTTGGTGGTATTCTTGGTAAGTGAAACTGCAACTACAACTGCTACAATTGAGTAATGTTCTTGGTCTATGGATTTGGGAATTTCTATTTGGTGAGATATCCTTGGAGAAAGATGACCTCTCTTGGTTATCTTTTGGTTCTAGTGATGCTTATAGAATCATTCTATATAGAAAAGGTTATGGTGCTCGGGGGTGGCTTCATGCCTATGGTTGGGTGACATTAGTGATATTGTCTATGGTAAAATGATCACATCTCTTTAATTCTAACAGGTTATGGGCCCACACCACCTTCAAGGCAGTCTAACCACTAGAAGGTAGTGTGTCAATTATTTGTTAAGTTTGTTGTGGCACGAGTTACAACTGCAGCCAGGTTTTCTGATTATGCAACTGCAACAAACCCTAACCCTTGTGTTCGGGCACTTCTTGATCCATATTTAGGAGCGGAACGAATTGATTAACAGACTGAATACAATAAACACAAAGATATGAAGAACAACACAGACATCCAGTGAACAATATCTTCTATTGAATAAATGAAATAGGATGAAAATGTAAAACAACAGAACTAAAACACTTGCTCGAATGGTGGTAGCTATATCTGAGAAGAGATGTGGTTGCTACGCGCATCTGTCTGAGCATAATGATTACAATGAGGCTCCAGAGGTCTTTTTAACATTACTCATGAATTCCAAAACCCTAGACATAAAAAAACCTAACCCTAGGAGATGAAATGCCAAAAGTTATGTGGGCCCCTATGGGTAAGTTGGCACCTCAACTTCACAGGGTCATAAATTTTGCATACGACCTCCGTTTTAGGCACGTGATAGGCCGTTGGAAAGGTATTTTTGATAACTACACATAACGCTGCCAAACTCTAACTTTGTCTATAGTTTGACTATGGCGAACCAAAAAAACATTGTTTAGAGCCCCAAAACGACCTTGTATGCAAACATACAAAATAAGCTAGATGGATTAAGTGGGAGGCCACCAGTATGCACCTGGAAGATTTCTAGGGCTTCAACCAGTCCCAGAAGTGTATAACCCACAATTACAAAGAAGTACAAAAGAACGTGCTAAACTAAAAACTTTCAAGAGGAGCCAGTTGGAATAGGTGGGTGGCCACCAATATCCACCTAGATCACTTATGATGAAGCATTTAACCTAATTCCTTGACATCCTAGTGCACCCTAGTCTAGCACATGTCTTGGTACCATCAGCTAGAAAAAACACTAGGTTTGAAATTTTGGTCAAAGTCAAAGTTTGATTGGTCAAATTCAAAGGTTGATTGGCCAAAGTCAAAGTCAAAGGTTGAATTTTGGTCAAATTGATTTTGTGGTCAAAGTTGAAATTTAGAGATTCTAGCTTGTTCTAATCATTGAATCTTCTGATTTAATTTCTAATTTCTTCCTATCAAGATGGTATCTAGTTTCATATTGGAAGACGAGTTGGACGATGTTACAAGACTTCAAAGGTATGCACTTATATATGCTATCTAAGTTATATCATCTAGCAAAACATGAGTGTGTTTGTAGGGAAAGTACTAGAGACCTTGTCTAAGCTGTAATCTTGGATTCAGTGCATTCAGAGGAACATGCACACCCTCCATAGAAGTTGAGGCTTAAGGTTCCATGTTTGATTAAATTGTTAAGCTTCCAATTTGTATATGTCAAGGGTGATAGTTGCTCCATTACAAATTATGAAAGTAGCCCCTGAAAGGTTCTATTACTTCTAGATATAATGAATACTTGATGGCATGTGAATACTATTGATATAGATGCTTATTGCAAAATGAACTAACATATCCTTTAGAGAGATATTTCTTGTTTTCTCCTAGGAAGGTCGCCTTGGTAACTCTATGAAAACTACCATCCTTGTTACCATAGATATGTTTTTATGAAAATTCTACTGGAAATATTTGTTCTCTTGTTGTTCTTGTTCTGGGCAGGTCATAGGAAATAACTTGGAGAAGGAGCTACAATGACAGTTGCAAACATGGAGCAGATGACTCCATCAAGTTGTGAGGTAGGTGATCTCACTAAGAACCAATTCTAGTGGAAGCATGGAAATCAAAAATGATTTTTGGACATCATTCACTTAGATGTGTGTGGATCGATGTCTAAGTGGAAGATATAGATCTTGAGGTTTGATAATGGAGGAGAATACACCTCCAAGAGGCTCGTTCCCTTTTTGTAAAACAAATGGGATTATGAGGGAGCTAATTGTCCCTCAGAATGATGTGGTAGAAAGAAAGAACCATTCCATTGAAGAATCTGTTAAGGAAATGATGAATGACCAGAATCTATCCATGTTTCTATAGGGAAACACAACTATGGCAGCCATATATGTTCAGAATAGAAGTCCTCATCATATATTGAAGAACATGACTCCAAAAGAATCTTTCTCCGGAAAAGAATCCAAGTGTTGAATAATTAAGGATTTTGATTGCCAGTGAAGTAGAAGGAATGGAATATGGAAGCATTGATAGACACAAGGTGAGATTCAGGGCTAGAGGGTTCTCCCAGAAGGAGGGATAATACTATGATGAAAACTTGTTCTAGTAACCATATATACCTCTACTTGAGCCATTATATCTCTTGTAGTATCCATGGGTTGGAGTTTACATTAGATGGATGTAAAAATTGTTCTTCTCAATAGAGTAATTGAAGAAGAAGCATATAGAGAAACCTCAAGGTTTTGAGGTATACCAGAAAGAGACCTATGCATGTAGATAGAAGAAAACCTTGTATGGATTCAAGTAACTTGGTGCAGAGCCTCTCATGTACAACAAAAGAGCGGTGAAAAATTACTATGACAAAGGAAGTGTATCAAAATGGTTCTTCAGAAAATCCGGGATAATGGATTACAAATCCATGGAAAACTCCCATGATTACATATCTAAAGAAGCTGAGAGACTCTGATTCAGTAGACCCATCCCTGTATCGACAATTGAATGGCTCGTTGATGTATTTGGAGAATACACAGCCAGATATTTGCTTTGCTGTGAAAGCAGTTTCAGGTGGAACCTAGCCATGAAAATTGAATAATTGCAAAGCATGCCTTGAAATGTCTTCATGGATGTTTGAGTCATGATATACAACTACTTGGATTTATCATTTCAGATTGGGCAGGGAGTGTAGATAACAAAAGAAGTGCTTCTTGGATATGTTTTAGTTTGAGCTTTGCCATGATATCATGGGCTAGTAGGAAACAAAAGTTTGTTGCACTCAACTTTGCAGAAGCAGAGTATATTTCAGCTTGTGATGCTTGTACGAAAGTAGTGTGGCTCCATAAGTTGGTTTCTAGAATGTTTGATCAAGTGTTGGATTCGATCGTGATATATTTGTGATAACCAAAGCTATGTGAAGCTCTCAGAGAACCCAATGTTCCATGACAGGTCGAAGCACATTTTGATCAATTACTATTTTCTCCATGATAAAGTCTAGAGGGAAGAAGTCATTCTCCAGTATATCTCCACTCATGAGTAGATAACATATATTTTTGTAAATCCTCTGTCCAAGATGAAAATTTTGTGTACTTAAGGGACAAGCTGGACTCATAGAGATGAATTCCTTATTGGAAAGGGAAGTGTTTACTTTCCAGGTTGGGAGGGAGCACTGATATGTTATCGATTTATGGGCAGCCATTTTCTAGTTCGGAAAATGGTCCAGGTTGGGCAGTCACCTTCCAGTCCAGAAAGTGGCCCAAGATTTATGATGAACATTGATTTTCAGTTTGGAAAATGGTCCAGATTGGACAATCATTTTCGTAATAAAAATGATTTGATAGATTGTTGATGTACCATAGACACCGATTCCCCTTCTGGATAGTGTGGGGGAATGGTCTAGGACATTAATTCTTATTAGAAGTCACTTTGAGTAGTGGTCAAGCAGAATGGTTCGCCTGTCCGGGCAGTCATTCTTTTGAATTTCATAGTTGTGAGCAATTTCAAAGAATGGTCCATTATAGGAGGTTGGTGCAGGATAGTCATTGCCATAGGAAATGGTCTGGACAATCATTCCCTAGGGAAGACTCATTCTCTCCAGGTTGCACTATTATTAGTGTTGAAAAAATGGACCAGTTAGGTTGAATGGTCCAGGTTCAACAATCAGGGACAATCATTCCCTAGGGAAGACTCATTCTCTCCAGGTTGCACTGTGATTAGTGCTGGACGAATGGCCTAGTTAGGTGAAAGGTTCAGGTTCATAAATTAGGGACAATTATTCTTCTATTCTTGGGAATAATAGTTAATATAGCCCATGGTTGATGTTTAACTTTCCAAGGGCATATGCTCTTCTAGATATCACAAATGTGAGTGGAAGAGTGGCCTAGATGACTTAGTTCATATCATGACATTGTTGATATCAGATGATATGATTGTTGTGGATACTATATGTCCCTGGAAAGTAGCTGTATGCTACTATGGTGGATGCTCTCCACTGGTAGTGACTGTGTGTCACTGATTAGTAGCTGTGTGCTACTAGGAGTGGTTGTGTACCACTGGACAATAGTTGTGTACTACTATGGATAGACACAATTGTGTTCTATTGGATGACATTGTTACAATTTCCATGGAGACTACCACTAGTGTTGGAGATGATTTCCATCTAGATGGATAATGAGATGATGCAGAGGCATTGATCTACATCATGCGATTACAACTTAGAGATGGTGCATTGACACCATGCTAGTACAGATTAGATATGATGTAGATGGTACTCCACATCATGTTAGATATGATCATGCTAGTACATATTAGATATGATGTAGAGCATCATGCCAGTACAACTTAGATATCATCATACAACTTAGATATGATGCAGTGGAGAGGATGGTTCTTGGAGCCATTGAGGACATTCAACATTTGTTGGTACAATCATTCTTCTAGGACGTAGGTCCATATTAGAAGAATGGTCCTTATATCACTCTGTTGAGTGAGTAACTTATTCAACATCATGCCCGATTACTTAGATGGAGTATGGCCTCGAGTGATCCAGGTGGATCTCGGTGGCCACCCACCTTTTCCAACTGGCTCAAAAGAGTTTTCTGGCAATTTTGGTAATTTACTATTTTTAGCAGTTTTTTGGGTCCTAAAACTTCCAGAGACATTTTGAGGCCCTAAACAACGTTTTTTGGGAAAACAAGGAGAAACATGGAAGTTCCTTCTATGTTGATCACACAAAAGTTGTATTCCTCGAATATATATTTCTAACGAGGTATTGAGCGCGTCAAACAGAGATCGTATGCAAAAGTTACGACCCCAGGAAGTTGATGTACTGACTTACCCAAACGAGGCCCACATGACTTTTGGCGCTTTATCTCCTAGGGTTAGGTTTTTGGATGTCTAGGGTTTTTGACATCCTTG
This sequence comes from Picea abies, assembly GCA_900067695.1. Classification (NCBI taxonomy): domain Eukaryota; kingdom Viridiplantae; phylum Streptophyta; class Pinopsida; order Pinales; family Pinaceae; genus Picea; species Picea abies. The sequence goes on along the minus strand of CBVK0100688002.1, from coordinate 8,214 downwards.
TTTATTGTAAAAAGGCCTTCAGAGCCTCATTGTAACCATCTTCTTGCGAATGAGCGCAACTGTCACATCTCTTCTCCGAGATAAGCCACCACCATTCCAACAAGCTTGTTTTCCGCTGCATTTTATAGTTTCAACTTATTTCCTTATTGAATAGAAAACCGGTTTTACTGTATCTCTGTTATTTTGTGTTAAGCACCTGTTAATAATCTGTAGTCATTTCGTTCTACTCATAAAATCCAGATCATTGAGAGTTGATGCAATTGATGCTATAAGATGATACTGGTAGTGGTGATGTTGCTCGCGAATTGATCTACATGATCATGATATAGCCTATGTGGCTATGACAATGCTACCTGTTAATACCTCCCTAGATAGGAGTGAGTGTTGATATTATGGTAGCTGCGGGAGGTATTAACTTCCATGTGTAACCTTTGGATATAATAGAATATTCCGAAAGAAAGAGAAACCCTAAACATATGTGTAGAAACCCTAGAAGACAAGTCGGCTCAGTAAAAGAATTAATACTAAAGTATTAGATTCTAAAAGGACAATTCATCCCAGACAAGTGACAAGAACCACTATAAATAAGAGATGATCTAGCTCATTTGTACACACACACACTTCACACACTCTCTCAGTCAAGTTTGGTGCAATTTTAGAGCTACAACTGCAAGGATGGAAGGTGGATCCTCTAGGATGGTTCTTGGTCTCTCTCTCTAGCGCCATATAGCCTAACATGTGCTCCCTATCCTCTAGTATCTCTTGGTGGTGTTCTTCGGGTTATTATTGGTAACTGCAACTATAACTGCTGCAACTGAGTATTGTTCTTGTTATGTGGCTTTGGGAATTTATGTTTGGTGAGCTATCTTTGTAGAAATATGATCTCTCTTGGTTATTTGTTGGTTCTATTGTTGCTTCTAGAATCATTCTATCCAGAAACGTTTATGGTGCTCGGGGGTGGCTGCATGCCTATGGTTGGGTGACAACAATGACATTTTCTATGGTAAAACGAGCACATGTCTTTAATTCTAACACAAAATAGAATGAACAATTACTCCTCCATGTATGTTTAGGTAGTCCCATATTACTTGTTCTTTCATTATTTTCTTATTTTGATAAATTCCATATGAAATCCTTTGAAATAAAATCAATGTTATACAAAATTAAATATATTCAATGGGGTTTTCGTTCAATGGTAAAGTGAAGGTATTTCATGCCTCACACCAAGTTTCAAATCCCCTATAAACATGTTTCACTGATTGGGGACAATCACATCTATGCAAGTTGACTATTACATGTGGTTTAGGCTAGGTGTAAGTTCATGCAGATTTGGTAGAATAGAAACCCTAGACTCTTGACATTTTAGTCTAATGAATCTTTGGAGAGTATGTAAGTGAATGACATTGCATTGTGATATTCTCAAGATGGGGAAGAACATGTTTGTTACACAATGATAATTGAAGGTATATTGTAATAAAAAATAAACACTAGCTCACATTAACTTGCATTTTTAAGTTTACATACCCAATCTTGGACTCCACAAATTTTATAGACCTGAAATATAGTAGCAACCTAATATCATTATTGGAAGTTATAGATACACCATCACGAGAAAATAAATTGATATATGGAGAAATTAATATTTATTAATGAAGGAATAATTGAGTACATCAACATGGAATTCTTTTATACATTCATAAATTATGCAACTACTTTTTCAACTAACATTAATAGTCAATAGCCATCATTAACATTAATAATGACCCTTCTAACACTAGGATTCTTAACCATAGTGTTGGGTGTTACCACTCTTAACACAATTTTAGATCACTGCAAAATTTTAGGATGTGAGAACTTTGCATGAGTCCACCTCCATCCACTAAGGCTTTTAAGTGTCTCAAGACTAATCCACGTCTTTTTATCTATTTCAAAGACGTTTGACACATTCTCTTTCTACAACCATTGGTGTGCTCATGTAATATATGGAATAGCATTGTTGGATGTGTAAAAACATAGTTACTTGTTTCACAAGAGTTCTTCAAAGTTTTCATTTTTTAGAGGTCACTTTATCCTGTTTTAAAAAGTGGTTTTCTAGAATCATTTTTTTAAGGTCGTTTTTGGATATTTTGAATCTTTTTAGTTATAAAGTATTACTATATCTATATTTATATTCATTTATTTTATTTATTTTTTATTTTTAATGCTTGCGTTACACGTGGCCGTGTTATCCAACTGCTACCACTATAACCTCCAGGTGTGCCCACGAGGCTCCATACACGGCACACATTGTAAGTCGGGGGAGTTGAACTCGAAACCTCATGGAACTTCATTTTCACGACACTTGCCAATTGCACTGCCCCCAGGAACAGTATTACTATATATATTTTAAATGTTGCATTTTCAATTTTTTTACAAAGTCTATTTTTTAACGATGTTTATTTTTTATTTTTTTCAATACACTGTTATTATTTTTTTTTCAACTTAAAATTTCACATTTTTAACATTATCAAAAATGTTATCAACCATTTATTTTTTCAAAATTTTGATTTTCATCCAATTATATATTCTTAATTAATTTAAGATGCCATACATTTTAAAAATAATTTAAAATATTGCATTTTAACACTTTATTTAACTTTATATTAGTGTACTATCACTGTAACTAAATAATACTATACAATATTTAAAAAAAATACACATTTAAAAGTTAGTTATAGTTTTTTTTTAATACATTTTACAATTTTTTTTTGAAAATTCCATGTCAAATAAATATTTTTATGGCTAAAATTGAAAAGAAAAAGAATACGAATAAAAATACTCAATTTTTTAGATTTTATATATAAAAAATGACACTATTTAATGTTATTTCACTTCCATAACTATTTACATAACAAAAGAAAAATAGAAGAAATAAACCAAATAATATAATAAATAACATATTAAAAAGATTTATTTTAAAACAATAATATATAGATATTTATTGTTAATGTAAAATCTATTAAAGTCCAAAACATTATAAATATAACTTATCAATATTATTGTCAAATTGAAAATTTACTTCAAGCACATCTTAAAACTAATCAATAATATCTAATATGTCAAATTTACTATTTTCAATAGATATTTTCTGAGTTCTAAGAGTTTGAATTTCTTTTTGGATATCATTATGCTTTTCAATTCGGTCTTCAATGTTTACAACTTGTCAAAAGTGATAATTTCCAAACAATTAATGATCATTTCCAAGCAATCATTTCAATGGTGGTTGAGGCTCCTTTGACATTTTTACTACATGGTGCATTAAAATATCTTTTTTTCAAGCCCAATTATTGTATTTCATTTGGAAGAATAATATTAAGTGCAAGTGTAATAAATTGCATTGTAGTGTATCATTGTCAATGGATATGCAATTTCTTTCTTTTTGTAACCAACACGCTAATGTTGTACCTGGGCACCAAATAGAGAAAAATAATTTAATAAAATGTCATAAACAAACCTAAATTATGGTGATAAACATTGGAGTATGTTTTCATATCTATTATATCATAAATGTCTAGATGAATAACATGTTTCAACCTTGAATGCTTAGAAGTATAATATGTTTCAACCCTAAATGTCCGAGGAATAATAATCACAATGTGTTAGGATATTTAGACACTTAGGAGTAAGTTAAGATCAACTTGGTCTAATGTGTCTTTAGATAAAAGTGTATTTTTTAGTGAGTTTCTTTCATATGCATTTGTATGCATTTATAGTTATGTAATTTGATGACCATGATATGTTCTAGATATAAATTGATTCAACAATTCATATTCTCCTCAATACTAATAGCTATAATGATTCATGGATTAACACCCGATTGGTCCATAATCTCTATTTAAAGAGCGTGGAGGGTCATTTGTTGAAGATCGATTATGAGAAACTCTTATGTACAATTTTTTCTTTTGCATTAATATATTGCTTGAAGTGGTCGTGTTGGCTAAGGTCATGGACTGTTTTTGTACTTGAGGGTTTTAACCATGTAAACACATTGGTGTATTGATCTTTGATTTGGTTGCATGAGAGGTTGCTTAAGGTGTTCGTCCTATGTTGAAATGTCTTGTTTTGTTGAAATATGATGCAATAGGAGAATGAATGAGGCATTAAAGCCTATCCCAAGTTATTCTTAAGGGGGGATGCTAGGATATTTAGACACTTATGATTTAGCTAAGATCAACTTGGTCTATCATGTCTTTAGGTGAAAGTGTGTTTCTTTAGTATGAAATTGTAGTTATGTAATTTGATGGTCACGATATGTTCTAGACATAAAATGATTTGGTGACTCATATTCTCCTTAATATTAATGGTTATATTGATCCATGACTTAACACATGATTGGTCCATGATCTCTATTTAAAGAGCATGGAAGTTCATTTGCCGAAATCGATTGTGACAAACACTTATGTACACAATTTTCTTTTGCATTAATATATTGCCTCAAGTGGCCGTGCTGGGTAGTGCCGTGAATTGTTTCCCTCCTTGAAAGTTTTAATCACATAAAAAGATTGACATGCTGATCTTTGATCTAGTTGTCTGAGTGGTTTCTTAAGGTGTTCACCTTGTGTGAAAATACCTTGTTTTGTCAAACACACTGATGTCGATATCTATGGATGAGAGTCATCATCATTAATTGAAAATTAGTACTCAAGTAGTGGGTCTAGGAAATGAATTCAACAAGTTTTTTTAATGGTCATTGTATTTTTAGTTTTAACCATCATTCTTTTTAGTTTATTGGACGTAGTGCATTTGTATTATAAGTTTATGGGCAAAAAAAACGATAGGGGATGTAGGGATTGTCATGTTGACGGTCACACATACAACTTGTGAACAAAATAGGGTGACGCCAAGTGAACATTGGATATTGCTACGACCCACGTTGAATGAATTTTTTTAATATTACATTGGTTAAGCAATATAATTAATAATACAATTTCAATGTATAAAAAATAGTTTCAACTTATCAAAACTTCTAACATATTAAAAATAATAAAAATATGATCTATAAAAATAATAAGTAATAACGAGTAAAAACAATTAAAAAAACCTATTTTTTAAAAAATTCAAAATTAAAAAAAAACTATATATAAAAAATAAAAATATAAAAAATAAAATCACTTAAAGTAACCCCTCTCTCCATGCATGTAAAAATGCAATCTCCCTACATGTTTTCATCATCATTAAGGGGGCTACTTTATGTCTAGGTGTTTTTTCCCAATTATATGTTGTTTATTTATCGTTTTTTCTGATTAACATAATTTTGTTGTTTGATATATTTATTATTTGTTAATGTTATTTATTTATTTTTAAATTATATATAAAGGTTAGTTTTTTAATTTAAAAAAAATGGTTTATTATTATTATTTAAAAATTAATTTTTATGTAAATAAAAGTAATTATATATTGATATTCACAAATATATATGGCATTACAAAATATGGAGTCTGTTGTCTATCTTGTTACAGCTGGGAAACCTAGACATGTGGCTATCAAAATTCAAGTGCAACTGTAACTGTTTGGACATGACAATAATAATGTCTAACTAACAAAAAGATCACAGTGATCGACTAAGCAGTGGCCATCGCCGACTGCCATACAATATTTGATAGAGAATCTCAATTCTCCGTGTGCGAGCTCGGGCTCGACCAACCATGGGCACTATAGGCTGGGACAAATTATTGGCCACATGTTGGGCACCGTTTGCTTGCAGGAGCTGCCGTCATCGCGTCAAACATGAGATCCATACACTGTCCCAAGAGTTGATGAATGTGAGCCTGGTCGTCCATTTGCTTTCGTAGCTCAAATATGAGCTGAAGGTGCTCGTTTGGAAGTCGAATTGGGGTGGGTGGATGCGGCTCCTCCATCAGATTTGTGCTCATATCCAAATCTGCATCCACTGCATCCACTGTTGCCATTGTTGTTGTTGGAGTAGCCACTTGCTAGCTGGGAGGAATTTCTTCCTCCACCAAGCATTCTCCAGTGCCATAAAAATGGTCCAGGGTGTGGGTGATGGGGGGGAAATTCTTGGGCGAAGGCTAGGCAGAGGGGAAAAATTATCAGGAGGGAGAATTTACTCCTTGATTGAGTAGCTGCCAGGGTCATTGGTGGGATTAGGGGTAGGAGACCGGGGTTGTTGAGGCTAAATATGGCACTAGTTGAGACGACTGGTAATGATGAGGGCTAGCTGAGAGGGGGGGAGTCTGTTGTGTCTGGTAAGGGCATTGTAGTACATCAGACCCCTTCTGGAGTTGCCCCTCTCTCTGGGCATGGTGTGAGCGTTCAAGTGAGGATTGGGATGGATAAACAATGGAGGAATGACCGTGGGCGGCCAAACAATCGAGCGCAAGGCAAAAATGAAATGGGAGAGCTACATAACTGTCAAGCAGAAGATGAAGAGAAAGCCAAGGAACAGTCAGGCACAAGGTAGGGACGGAATGGGAGAACGTTCTAGAGCACAAGCCTTCATAGTTCTTGGTGAATTGACCTAGGCGAGAGCCATGAAGGCCAAGGTGACTCCTAGCCTGGTGCAAGTACCTTGCTTGGTATGCCCAGCTTGGTTCGTGCAAGGCTGCATTAAGTTTCCTTGGAGTGCCCAACGCACTTCCATTAATCCACGATGAGTGTGGATCATTCAGTCTGGAGGGAAGGAAGGCTGGCGACAGGGATTAATAGCTCCCTACGCGACCTAAATCCACCTGTCAACCTTTACATTCCACCGGTCATCCCATCCAAGAATTTAAAAATTATTTTTTTAATAACAAGTTTAAAATAAAATAAAATAATTATATACATATATTTTTCCTCAAAATAAAATTTGCGGTTTTATTAAAATAAATAAAATAATTTGTAATGGTTTTTCAACCTACTTTACAATTAAAGTATAATGTTAGCGTTATATCTTCAACGACCAAATGCTTCATTATCAAAATCATTTGATCTAGTATTCATAATGAAAAAAAAGACTATAAATTATAACTCTAAACATAACTCTAAGAAAATATTTTGGTAGTATTTTATACATCATCATACAATATTCCTTTACTTCTCTCAATTTATCTCAAAATTATTCAAAAGAAATCCAAAAAAAAGTAAGCCTGTAAGATGTGAGAAAAATTTCAGAATTTCCTCTACATAGCTAGTTAATATTTTTAGCTAATCTTTATATAAAGGGCACTAGATCATATTCAAAGAGTGTATCCCCTTGTTGTGCCCACCTATGCCAATGTTCTGGACCCAACAACAAATCTTCATTTAACAACAAATATGCAATCCTATTGCTTTATCTGTAGACATGTATAAAAGTGACATTAGGAATTGTATCAGAAATGCTTTGAATCTCTTCATATATAGGCCTAAGCAAGAAATTATCTCGTTCCCTTTCCTTCTTCATCCATTCAATGAATAACAAGGATTCCCCCGCCATTTGAATTTTTTGAACACCCTTTTCTAATGCCATTCTTAAGAAAAATTATAATCCCACCAACTAATCTTTGCTATTAGTACTTATTCCCATACTAGCTTTGTATTTTGTACCAATGTGTGTAAGAGAGATAAATAATCCCTCCGACCCCAACAAATTGTGGGCCCCCTTGTGGAAAACCATCAAAGAAATCCCATGTACTTGATTTATCAATGATTTCATTGGTCACCATTCTTAGGATTTTGTTATTACCATCCTGTTTGAAATGATAGAGGATTGACAATCCTTGAGAAGCATATGACTGTGGTGAATTTAAAATCCCCTTTGAAAGATTTATTCCTAGATATCCATAATCCCTAGGAAATTATGAGGGGTAATGCCTTATACAATTTACTTAAAGGTAATCGACACAATGCATATAGAGAAAATTCCACACTGATCCTCCCACAAGAATTTCTAAGTCAAATTAAGGCTTCTATTTTTTTTCCACATAGACCCCACTTATGAACTGTAATATACCATATATAAAAAGTATGCAGAACAAAAATAAACTACTAGAAATGGCAGAATAACAGTAATATAACCAACATAATCTCCACAATAACACATAAATGATATACGAATAACAACAGAAATAACACTTTGATTTAGAAAGCAATGTTCACAGGCCTCTTTGAGGGGGCAACCTCCAGTCTAGCAACACTCTGTTACAATAATCTCCAAGCTAGGGTTTTCATACCCTCTACCCTTATTTATACTAA